>CM069156.1:23757216-23787216 GCA_035221665.1 Okamejei kenojei
CATAGAGAGATAGTATTCCACTGTAAATGGGTCGATGATATCATTGTATTGTCTTTCTGGTGACTGGATTGCATGCAACAAAAAGCTTTTCACTGTACCGCTGGCACGTGACAATAACTAAACTGAAGCCGTACTGTGGCTCAGAAAATAACAATCCAAATAAACTTAAATTAACATGACAGTATAATTCATGGGGGACAATTTGGTTTACTTGGATCAGAGCACACAGCAATGGACACTTTATAAAACCATATCCATAATACGCAGTAAGTTATCATTTGAACTGTTAATTTTATAAAATATGGTGTTTATGTATTTAATTCAGTATTCAGTTCAAGAATTTTTAAGATCTCGCAAAGCGTGTATAATCTCAAAGGTTTAAATGCATTTCTTATTAAACATTCCAGGTATCTTGGATTCAATGGTTTATCTTCATTGTTTTAGGCCCTAGGTGCAGGTTACCCAACTGTCTGCCAGAGTACAGCGTGTATCCTGGATCTGGATGGAGACATTTATTTTCAGCAACCGCTCTATGCATTGTATTGTGACATTATTACATTACTCATCAATTAAACATTGAAGAAAAAGATGCTTTGAACTGTACTAAACAGAGTAGTATTCTCGATAAATAAAGACAGAGAATGTAGAATATTAAGCATAAATGTTGTGACACATTATAGGGCAAAACTTTGTGATATCCCTGCATGTTCTACTTCCTTCCTCAACTTTGATATAACACCAACAATTTTACTGAGAAAGTAAGATAGGGCCATCGCAGTGTGAAGGATGACGTCCTTCTGCTTATTTTTAATCAGGCTTTGTTCAACCAGATAATCATCTGTATTAAATACATTCTACATTTGATGATTTACAGACTCAAAACAATTGCGAAAGCTTCAAAATTTACATATATATATTGTAGGATACAGTATGTAACTTTCTTAGTCTGCAACTTTTCAAACGTAATAAGCTGCTGAAGTAAGAATTAATTGTTCTGTTGGAAAACCTCAATTAAACACTCTTGCCTGGTCAAGAGAATTGTTCTGTGTATCAGACATTCCCAGGTTACAAAAGAGTTCAAAGAACAGTCTGTAAACCAAAGTTTGCACAAGTCAAAACTGTCAGGCAAGATCAATGTTGGCTAAAATTTCATAGTTGCACTGGTAGTGTAAAAATTAAAAAAAAAAAAAAACCCCCCCCCCCCCCCCCCCCCCCCCCCCCAAAAAAAAAAAAAAAAAAAATAGAAATGGAGATTAGTATAGATTTTAGTTCAATCTTACTTTAAATTAATTAATTAGTACAGATCTGCAAAACAGCCAGACCTTTCTCACATAAAGTGACAACACAAGTCCGCCAGAATGTTAAGATGACGAATGATATGCTTGCTTTCGACAATTCAGGGCATTGAATATAAGAGTCTGAAGTCATCATCCCCTCACAACCCATCCTCTTATCTTTCCTTAGTTGAGCACTTTAACTGAATATTTTGGCCATCTGTTTTATCATCTCCTCATGCACAGTGCATTGCATGTTAATAGCGCATTTCTTTGGAACAGTATTCAAAAAGGACTTTCTGTCTGAATACGGCCCGAAGATCACTGCTTCACAATCAAAAATCATACTGTCGGTCATTATTGACGTGCTGCAGTCATTTTTTCAAAGATAATAATGTGGCAAAGGCGAAGTATTTCTCTAGCAGGTTTTTATCATTTGCTATCATACTAAGTACATTTTATAACCATTCCCTACTTCCCACATTTGTCGACCCTCATCCACCCACATTGAAGCTGCGCCAAGGAAACTCCACATCTCCTCATACTTTCTAAACTTTCTCGCAAGGCTATGGAAATTCTGGTATGTATCCAATGCACTCTTACCAATTTTGGCAGATGTACCAACAAAACGTCCTATAGGAATGCATTACAGGTTAGCATAGCACACTGCACTGCCCAAGACTTCAAGAAATTGCAGTTGTGAATGCAGCAGTCCATCACATAAACTAGCCTCTCCAAATCGACTCCCACCTACATTTCCACGGCCTTGGGAAGTCCAGCCAACATAATCAAGCGCTTGTCACTGTCCAATCATTATCTCTCTCCCGATACCACTTGTCAGAAGATACAAAAGTTTGAAACCACATGCCATCAGATTCAATAACATCTTATTCCACACTGTTGTCACACTCTTGACCAGACCTCTCACATGCCAAGGATGAATTCCTGATGTTCCAATTTACCTCATCGCAGCCATTGCATTTTTTTAAATCTATACTTTCTCTGATTTGCAAGATTATATTCTGCTCTCTGTTTATTTCCTCCTTTGCAATGCTTCATGCACTCATGTATGGTATGAATTGAAACATAGAAACATAGAAATTAGGTGCAGGAGTAGGCCATTCAGCCCTTCGAGCCTGCACCGCCATTCAATATGATCATGGCTGATCATCCAACTCAGTATCCCGTACCTGCCTTCTCTCCATACCCTCTGATCCCCTTAGCCACAAGGGCCACATCCAACTCACTCTTAAATATAGCCAATGAACTGGCCTCAACTACCCTCTGTGGCAGAGAGTTCCAGAGACTCACCACTCTCTGTGTGAAAAAAGTCTTTCTCATCTCGGTCTTAAAGGATTTCCCCCTTATCCTTATGCTGTGACCCCTTGTCCTGGACTTCCCCAACATCGGGAACAATCTTCCCTGCATCTAGCCTGTCCAACCCCTTAAGAAATTTTGTAAGTTTCTATAAGATCCCCTCTCAATCTCCCTAAATTCCAGAGAGTAAAACCGAGTCTATCCAGTCTTTCTTCATAAGACAGTCCTGACATCCCAGGAATCAGTCTGGTGAACCTTCTCTGCACTCCCTCTCTGGCAATAATGTCCTTCCTCAGATTTGGAGACCAAAACTGTACGCAATACTCCAGTGTGGTCTCACAAGACCTGTACACTGAAGTAGAACCTCCTGCTCCTGTACTCAAATCCTTTTGCTATGAAAGCTAACATACCAATCGCTTTTTTCACTGCCTGCTGCACCTGCATGCCTACTTTCAATGACTGGTGTACCATGACACCCAGGTCTCGCTGCATCTCCCCTTTTCCTAATCGGCCACCATTTAAATAATAGTCTGCTTTCCTGTTTTTGCCCCCAAAGTGGATAACCTCACATTTATCCACATTATACTGCATCTGCCAAACATTTGCCCACTCACCCAGCCTATCCAAGTCACCTTGCAGTCTCCTAGCATCCTCCTCACAGCGAACACTGCCCCCCAGCTTAGTGTCATCCGCAAACTTGGAGATATTGCCTTCAATTCCCTCATCCAGATCATTAATATATATTGTAAATAGCTGGGGTCCCAGCACTGAGCCCTGCGGTACCCCCACTATCACTGCCTGCCATTGTGAAAAGGACCCGTTTACTCCTACTCTTTGCTTCCTGTTTGCCAGCCAGTTCTCTATCCACATCAATACTGAACCCCTAAATACCGTATGCTTTAAGTTTGTATACTAAATCTCTTATGTGGGACCTTGTCGAAAGCCTTCTGGAATCCAGATATCCACATCCACTGGTTCTCCCTTATCCACGCTACTAGTTACATCCTCGAAAAATTCCACAAGATTCGTCAGACATGATTTACCTTTCGTAAATCCATGCTGACTTTGTCCAATGATTTCACCACTTTCCAAATGTGCTGCTATCCCATCTTTAATAACTGACTCTAGCAGTTTCCCCACTACCGATGTTAGACTAACTGGTCTGTAATTCCCCGTTTTCTCTCTCCCTCCCTTCTTAAAAAGAGGGGTTACATTATTTATTATAATTGCCTTGATAATACATTATCAGTAAACATGATGATTAAACTAAGAAAAACTGTCATGATTTACCAAATCTGAGAGACCCTCGTTTAAAATTTTTTTAACGAGTTATGATGCAATAGAGAAGGTAAAAATGTTTTTAAAATTTAGGAATGTAATTACAATGGACATTTGTGGACCCTTAACAGTAAAACATCCTCAAGAAGACAAGTGAAAACCCAAGCACAAAGTTACATTAATTCTCGATAACATACTGGAGACTGCAGGTCTGTCAAGGAGGCCTCTCTCTAGCTTCTACAGGTGCACAGTAGAGAGCATGCCGACTGGATGCATCGTGGCTTGGCTCGGAAACTTGAACGGAGCGGAAAAGGCTACAAAAAGTAGTAAACACTGCCCAGCCCATCATCGGTTCTGACCTCCCTTCCATCGAGGGGATCTATCACAGTCGCTGCCTCAAAAAGGCTGGCAGCATCATCAAGGACCCACACCATCCTGACAACGCACTACCTTCAGGTGGAAGGTACAGGAGCCTGTAGACTGCAACGTCCAGGTTCAGAAATAGCTGCTTCCCCACAGCCATCAGGCTATTAAACTCAGCTCGGACAAAACTCTGAACATTAATAGCCCATTATCTGTTTATTTGCACTTCATCAGTTTATTTATTCATGTGTGTATGTACTTATATAATGGTATATGGACACACTGATCTGTTCTGTATTCGTGCCTACTATGTTCTGGTGTACTAAAGCAAAGCAAGAATTTCATTGTCCTATCAGAGACATGACAATAAACTCTCTTGAATCTGGAAATGGTGGAATCTCGAGATTAAAAAATGAGACTACTGGAGGAACGCGGCAAGTTAAGCAGCATCAAAACACCCCGACCTGAGACTTCGCCTGTCCATTTTCTTCCACAGATGAGCAAGACCTGTTGAGTTCCTCCAACAGTCAGCTTTTTGCTTGATTTAAAAAACATTGTTGATGAAATAAATTACAATATTAAAGGAGGACACTCAGCTCAATTAATGCAAAGTTGTATGCATAAAGGCAAAGGATACCATATGTATTCAAAAAAGAATACATATTTAAATGAAGGGTCCCAACCCAAAATATACCATCTATCCATGTTCTCCAGCGATGCTTCCTGACCCACTGAGTTACTCCAGTACTTTGTGTCTCTTTTTCTATTTATAAGTGGTGCAGGGCTTGCCATTTAAAACAAAATCAGCACATCAATAATTCATGAATGAATGTCCAGATGGTAAAATAACATTGAGCAGAAGACTAGCATTAAGTAATCTTGATCACAAAGTCTTACAAAAGCTGGTAGGATACTAGGAACTGCATGGACACTTGCTGAGCTCCTTGTTTTGTGCCTTAGTACACACTGCAACGTAATAAACATTACAACTCATCAGGCAGTCGACCAGATTAGAATCACATAGATTGGTTTCCCATTCCCACGCCAAATCAACTCTGGTTGAAGGGTTTCGGTCCGAAATGTTGCCTATCTCCTTCGCTCCTTAGATGCTGCTGCACCCGCTGAGTTTCTCCAGCCTTTTGTGTAAATCAATTCTGGTACTGGGCCACCGACAATCACTTTGTCTCCCAACTTGTATCAGCCATCGCATCTCCAAACTGCAGGCTGTACATTACAACGCAGGGTAATGCTGACACCTTTGAACAGAGAGAAAGAGGCACTAGCTCTTGGTTCTCCAAAATATTCCTACTGGAATTTAAACTGGAGGTGGTGAAGGGAGGGGTTAAGCCAGAGAGGGTTATTGGGAAGAAATTGCCACTTTAAATTTAGTTGCATCTGGCTAGGCAACCGTGGCTTGAAACCACCATACAGCCATACAGTAAAAAATAAAGGACACAACATGGAGTAGAAATTCAACATAAAACATCCCCTCACAGCAGGATCAAAGTTTCCCCGCTGTGAGGAGGGCACCAAAGCCAGTCTCTTCCCCTGATGTTCCCCACTGTTCACCCGTGGTCGGTGCCTCCCCGAGCCCTCTGCAGTCGCCGCTACGGGCGGCCCGATGTTCACGCCCGCGTGGCGGAGTGATGCAAGTCCGACGTTGGGGCTAGGGGACGTCCTCAGCGGCCTGGACCTCGAGTCGGCCACCTCCTGCCGCAATCGGCGGCTCCCAAAGTCTGCAGGCCACGCCGGGTGGAGATATAATGCTGGAGGCTCATCGGCAAAGGGCCCCAGGACTCCATGGAGTTCAGCGCCGCCCGCGTTGGAAGCTCTCCCAACCAGAGCTCCACGATGGAGCAGCGGCCCAAAGCTCCGGAGCTCCAACGGCGACCCAGGTAGGTATCGCCCGCTCCATGGTGACTCCAGCGCCACCGCTGTTGCAGTTCCGGTACACGGTCCCCGGCAGGAAAGGTCGCTCGGATCCAGGAGGAAGGCTGCGAGATGGGGGGGCGAGGACGCGACTCGGAGAAATAGTCGCGTCCCCGCCAGGAAGCAACTGGGAGTTAGTTTCCCCCTTACCCTGCCTCCCTCCACCACATATAAAAGTTAAAGTTTCCTCCCAAGACAGACTTTTAACGGACTAAAAATAAAAAAAAAAGATGTAAAAACAAATGGGCTGCAGGCAGATGCTGCTGTCAGTACAAGGTAATTCCATGAATATATGTGTACGAATTCGTTGGCTGCGCCACATCCCAAAAGATCAATGTGCAGATAAACCAGCCGCAGTGGTGGGGAGTGCAAATAACTCTTAACACTTTTTTTTTTTTTTTTTTTTTTTTTTTTAACTCTTAACACTGTTGTGTTTGGGATTTGCACCGAGGGACGGCGGTGGGAGGTGCAAGGGCGACGTCGGATGTGGTCCCGATGCCGGTACCTGGGGAAGGGGCTCCGCCGCTGTGACCACTGACCTTTCAAACCCAGCCGACTAGCGCGGGCTGAAGATGGGGCCGCCGCAGCTGTTGCTATCCCCTCCATCGCATCGCAGCCCAGCCCAGCCCAGCCACGCCTCAATCGGACCGCGGCAGTGGCAAGGGAGCCGGCTCAGCGGCTGGGCCAGGCCAGGACAGGCCCGGGTGGTGGGACCGCCCCGGCCCCCGCCCCGACACGCACTCTTTCAACAGGCAACTGGTGAAAGTGTACTGGTCCTGTTCCTGCACGGGTGACGACTCGGCGGTCAGCTCGGCCATAGTGCGGCACGACGCGGTCAGAGGGCGGCGGCGAGGCAACCCTGACTCTGACTTTTCGTCCACGAAAGCCCGGCGGCCATATTGCTACGGGAGAGCGGGGCCGAAGCTACGTCGCTACCTGAGAGATGAGCAGTGAGGGAAAGTGTGTCTGTGAGGGAAAGTGTGTTGAGAAACTTAACTGGCTGTGAGTGAGTGAGAGCAATTGAGCGAGTGAAAGGGCAACTGAGTGATTGAGAGTGGAGCAGAATGAATGAGAGAGTAATTGAGCGAGTGTGCGAGATGCTGACAGAGAGTGGGAGATTGCCTGAGTAAGAAATTAAGTGCACGAGGGAGTGAGAAAATGGCTGAAATGCTTTGAGAGACTGGCAATGCCACACACTAACTCCAGCCTCCGAGACAGCCTTGATCCGCTGCAGTTTGCCGACCATTGCAACAGGTCCACAGCAGACACCATGTCCCTGTTCCTAAATTAATCTCTGGAACACCTAGACAATAAGGACACCTTCATTGGACTTCAATGTTTTGACTTTGCCTTCCACACCATAATCCCATCCCATCTCCAAACTCCTAGACCGAGGAGTCACAATCCTGTGAGGATAGGTGACAGCACATCCTCCACAATAAATCTCAATGCCAGACTTCTCGGTCTGCCACTGTACAACATCTGCGCGGCACATCAGTGTTTTGCCTATCAAAGCATGCGTAAAAGGCATTGAGCTCATCAGGGAGTGATGCTTCGCTGACATTTGAGCTGCCTCCTGATTTTCGCCTTGTTGGAGGTGTTTGCATTCAAGCCCCGCCGCAGTTGCTGAACATCCGTCTCGTCCTCCAGCTTGGAGCAGAAGTCCCTTTTGGCCTTTTTGATGGCCTTACCAAGGTCGTATCTGGACTTCTTGTAGACCTCTGCATTGCGAGACCTGAATGGCTGGGATCTGGTCTTCAGAAGAACGCGGATCTCATGGTTCATCAAAGGCTTCTGGTTAGGAAACACTCGGAAGGTTTTTGTTGGGATGCAGTCCTCCACACATTTCTTTATGAAGTCTGTCGCAACTGTGGTGTATTCATTCAGGTCCGTTGCCGAGTCCCTGAACATTGCCCAGTCTACAGACTCCAAACAGTCCTGGAGTTGTTCCTCTGCCCCCCCCCTCCACCCGACCAGCTCTGTACAGTCCTCAACTCTGGGAATGCACTCTTCAATTGCTGCCTGGAGGCCGGAAGAAGCAACACCACGGTATGGTCGGATTTACCGAAGTGAGGGCGAGGGATAGAGCGATAGGCAACCTTGATGGTCGTGTAGCAGTGGTCGAGGGTGTTTGGTCCTCTGGTGCTGCAGGAGACATGTTGGTGAAAGTTAGGGAGTGATTTCTTAAGGCTGGCTTTGTTGAAATCCCCAGCTATAGTGGTAAATGCCTCAGGGTAAGCCGCCCAGTGCTTGTTGACCACAGTGTGCATGGCCGTCCGAAGGGGGGGTGCGTTGGGTGCGATCACACCCCCCTTTTTTCCAGAGGAATTTTTTTTCAAAAAATATTTGCGACCGTCCACGCCTGCGCAATGGGGGGGAGCTGGTGACCAAAGATGCAGAAGCGACGCACAATGACGCCGGCTCTCCACGCGTGCGCAGTGGGCGGAATCAGATGACCGCCATTTTCAATGCATCGCCTCGATGCTCCGGGCCTAGTTTGGGTGAGTGGGGTCGTTAAATGTCGCGTTGCGTTGTGGGGAATCTATTTGTTTTATATCGGGGGTGTTAAAGTACCCGCGAAGGGTCCAATCCGTCCCGCGGGAAGGGTTGGAAAAAAAAGGAGTTCCCGTTTCTCCGGGGGGGGGGGGGTGGGGGGTTGCGGTGTTTGCCCGCCCGGTCCATCCGCGGCGTCGGAGCCTCGCCAGCGGGTCCCGTCCGCTGCTGCCGGTCGGTCCGCGGAGACCGTTCTCCCGTCGCCGGGCGGGAAGCGGGAACGACTAAATCGGAACCCAGTGCTGGCAGCGGCCATGGCCCGACACCAGGCGCTGGGTCCACACCGCCCTCACCCCCCCCCCCCCCCCCCCCCACCATCGTTTCTGGTCGGCGGCGACGGCTGTAGTGCGGGGTGACGGAGGGTCGGAGTGTATGACGGGCCCCGCACAGCAGCAGCAGTGGACGGGACGTCCCCGGCGGCTCCACCTCCTCATGCACCGTGCCAGCCCTCACAGCGGCCGCTGAATCATTTCAATTTAGTGAATGCCACTCCGCCAACGACGACAACCGCTTTCAAAACAACCCCTCCTGCACGGCGAGGCTGGGAGGGAGCGAGGAAAGAAGGGGGAGGCCCCCTTCCACCGTCTGAAGCACCTGCACCGCTCGGCCCCGCACCTTCCTGCTGGCTGGCGGAGGAGGAGAGACGGTGGCGACTCGGGAGTTCCCAACAGCCTCCCCCTTTGGCGATGGCACTTGGCAGTGGACAGTGACGGCCAACGCTGCGGGGCGATGGTGCTCCCCCCCCCCATCCATCCCGTATTCCCCCACTGACATCTCCCGCGCTCTCCCCTCACAATTGTACCTACTCCAACCAACACACACTAATTCCCCTGTCTCAATGCATCCATTCCGCACCGATTGCCTTCTCAACCCCCCCCCTCCGCCATTTATCCACCCTGCTTTGATTCACCCACCCTACTGCGCTGGAAATGTCTTCAGAGTGAAAATTGACTATGTTTGATAATGGAATTGAGTCAAATGTGTTTTAATTCCCAATGTTATTATTTGTTTTAATCCATAAAGATGGATTAATTAAATACTGAACACGTGAAACATTAAAACCGCAGTGTTCAATTGTCACTGCCACCATTGACACGTTATTAAAGAGTTTATTTTAACGGCAAATCATTGGTCTTATTATGGAGTATCAGTACTGTAGTTATTTATTGAGCAACATTCACAACTATACGTTGGATTTATCCAGGTTTTACTTCTACAGTCGGACATATACATCACGAATTTGGTCAGGAGATATTTCACTTGAAACTTTAACGTTAATTCTGAAGTGGGAATGATGGAAACAGCGTTTCTCAATAATTTTTTTTTAATCTGTTGTGTACAAACTGGGTATCTTCATTGCTGTTCACAACACATTCATCTTATCTGAATGTCTGGTAATGTGGCGTTTTGACACCTTTAAACATATTGCCAAAAGAACATTTGCTGCATTTGATGTCCTTTAGCCATGTCTTGTCAGTTAGTGCAATGTTGAACCTGTCAGATGGGTATGGTCGGTTTTAACAGCTATTATCATAAAATGCATTTAGAAATTTTCTTGCAACCTATATATTTTGTTGTGGATAAATTATGTGGGAGGCCAGAGTGTTTATGTACCAATAGCAATAACGACCCATGCGCTGGCCATGTCATGATAATTTTCGGTCCTTCACAGAAAGCATCCTTGCATCAATCTGTAGCGTGCATGGTTAAGAATATATGTTACCATGCTGCAGCATTTATTGACACAGGTTGATCATACGCTGAATAATCCAACCACATTTTTGTTTGGTAGTGGAAAGAAATAATAGAAATTGCATTCATTGCAAAGTGTAAAAAGAGTTGAGATACTGTATTATGATTTTGCTGCATGTCATTGTGGTATATATCATGTCTTGATTGGTGAATATGTTTAGTTTGTGACTATTTGAAGCAGAATAATATGTGAATGCTTCATTGAGCATAATTCCGACTGGTAACCACGCACTTCGTCCGAGTACATTATTGCACGCGTCATGCAAGCCGTGTTAAATGACCACCTAAACTGTCATTTGACAACCTAAAAAGCTGCCTAGGATGCCTAGGCAGTCACTGAATCCATCCCTGTGAAAAGTTAGAGATGGTGATTGGATCTGGAAGCGGACCGATACATCTGTATATAAAACTGGGCAGACATCTTTTCATTTGCACAGTTGATTTTATTGTATTAATTTTAATATATTAATGTTATCATCCATGCATTGAAGGAAGAATATTTGACAGGGCGCACGACATGATGAGACACCCAGATGTCGCCCCTGGATTTTGAACATTCCAAAATCCAGAGGTGACAAGGAGTCACCGTGCGTCACTACATGCGTCACCACGCATCAGGCCGCGTCACAACTCGACAACCTTTTTTCAGGTTGGGACAGGCCTTTCATGCTGTGAAACTTGGGGGCAAGACTTTCGAAGGCGGCGTCGGCGGGAAACGTTCCATGCCCGAGCAGGCTCGGGAGAAGCGGCAGCTGAGGTCGGAGTGCGAGCGCCAAATTCCGCATTCACCAACCTGCCGCTTCAGCGGCTCTCTGCGCGCTGCTGTCGTGGTTACTTGTGCACCCTGGGGTGCTGCTGTCGTGGTTACTTGTGCATCCTGGGATGCAGCTGGCATGGCAACTGGTGCTTCCCGGGGTGCTGCTGGAGTGGTTACTTGTGCACCCTTGGGTGCTGCTGGTGCAGGTGTGCATCCTTGGGTGCTGCTGGTGTAGTTACTTGTGCACCCTGGGGTGTTGCTGGCGAGGCTGCTGTTTCTCCCTGGAGTGCTGCTGGTGTGGTTACTTGTGAACCCTGGAGTGCTGCTGGTGTGGTTACTTGTGCATCCTGGGGTGCTGCAGCCTCTGTACCCTCTGCTAATTCTCTCCCTTCCGACGTTGCTGCTCCCGTTGCCAGCCCCTGCTGCTTGTCGCCCCAGCTGCTAGAGCCGGGCAGCAGCCAACGGACCAGGCTGACAGTGCCCTTGAAACTGCGGGCGCTGCTGGTGGCCGCCGCTCATCGCACAAACTCGCACTTCTGCCGGTACATGACCAGCAAGTTGGGCCTGAGCTGCCTCTTGGAGTGGGAGCGACACACCATGTCAGGCGGGAGCCCCAGCTGCCCGCTCTGCTGGGGGTTGCCAGAGGCCAGGTAAGTCTTCATGCTGCTGCTGGCCCCGCTGCCGCTGCCTTCCTCGGAGGCAGAGCTGCCCAAACCATTGGGCTCCACTTTGCACCCCCTCGCCGTCTGGCTCTTCAAGTGCTTGGCCTTGTCGGCAGCCAGTCTCTCCACAGCGCTCTGCCGACCCCGCCTGTCCCCCTCCATTTGACTGCGGAGGTAGCCGGGACCCTTGGACATGAGCCTGAGTGGCAGAGAGATGCTCGCCTCAGGCGGTATGCTTGCAGTAGGCGCTATCTCGCTCGGCATCTTACTTTGATCCAGCCAACAAGGACAAACACGTTTTCACATCTACAAAGAAGGAAAGACCAGGACTTCCATGAGCAATGACGGGCTGTCTGCAATTGCCTTAATCCACATTCACTATGACTTTGCCCATAACTTGGACAAAGTCATGACTAGGTTTGCACAGTTACATTCTTGGAAAATGGAACTCGAACACATGATTTATGGCTAAATGGCAATATATGCAGACATGCCACGAGTGTCCGTCGCCTGCATCACTACGCCAGGACTTCCATGAGCAATGACAGGCTGTCTGCACTCGCCTTAATGTACATTCACTATGACTTTGCCCATGACTTGGTTTGCACAGTTACATTCTTGGAAAACTGAACTATTTCATGTTGAAGTTGATATGATGTGAAGTTGTTTGCTCAGGAGGACCATTAAAGATGCACTGCACACACTAACACAGTCTAACAATAACAGGCAATCAAATCAACACACAACATTTTCTAAAAAAAGGTTTTCTTTACTGCAAAAACTTATTTGCAGTTTTTGCATGCTCATTTATAACATTTTACATAACATTTTACAACAATACAACTTGATTATTAAAACAAGGACAACAATTCTGTATACAATGACCCCAATCATCCCTTTTCACCCACTCATTACTCTTGACTCAACCAAAATTATTTCTGAAATATTGGTCATAAATTTGGTGCAAAAAGCTCCAAAACAAGGCTCAAAATGCACCATGGAGCATCTATAACCCCAGAGCTCTCAGGGCCCTTAAGCGGGCACTGGAAAGAGGACGTGAGCGGCTTCCCGCGTGTGATGTGCGCTGCGTGCACATTATTTCACTTAAAATGTTCGGAATCCTGTAGTGCCACCCCCCTTTTTGAAAAGCTTTGTACAGGCCTGGTGTGCAGCTCCCCCAGTTCCAGATGAACATCTGCCTGGAGAGGGATGTAGACCACGGTCAGGATGCTGGAGGTGGTAGAAGGGATGGTACTTCACAGCTAGGTGTTTCAGGTGTGGAGAGCAGGAGTTGGATAGGACTGCCATGTCTGAGCATCACGCAGAGTTGACCATGAGGCAGACGCCCCCTCCTCTCCCAATCCCAGATGCCAGTGTACGGTCCATGTGATGGATGGAGAAACCTTCAGGCTGAACCGCTGAGTCTGGAGAGCTGAGGGTGAGCAATGCCTCTGTGAAACAGAGCATTCCCTCAGCTCTCTTTGGTAAAGCAGCCTTGCTCTGAAGTCCTCCACTTTATTTTCAAGGAACTGTACATTGGCCAGGGGGGATGGTAGGGAAAGGGGGTCGAAGTCCCCTATGCTTCAGTCTGATCTAAAGTCCTGCCCGTCGGCCACCTTTCCGGATGCAATGGAGGCTTCCCCGTAGTTTCCAGGTACTGTACTAACTGTACCTGGTGTTTCTGCGAACCTGCGCTGGAACGGGGATTCCCTCAGACGGCAGCTCCAGCTCCGTAGCGATTGGGGATTTCCACATAGACGGCAGCTCCAACTCCGTTGCTCCTGGGAAATCCAGCCCGTCGGCTCCGGAGGTCTTCCCGGTGTTTCCAGGTAAAGTACCTGTGATCCTCAGTCAGGTCGGGTGTTTCCCAGCGATCGGGGGAACGCTTGCAGTCGGGGGCTCAAAACCTTTCTCATCTTAGACAGGGATAAACAAGGCCGGGTTGAGGACATCACTACCTAACCACCACCAGCATCTTTGCTGCAGCACCAGAGGATCAAATACTTTTGAACTTTGCTTTTCCATCATCAAAGTTGTCTATCGCTCCGCCCCTCACCCTCACTTCATAAAATCAGACCAGCTGGCTGTTGCTTCCTGCATTTGGGTAACAACTGAAGAGCGCAGCTCCAGCAGTGAGGATTGCACAGAATTGGTCCAGGGAAGGCACGGGAATGACCAGTGATTGCTTTGCATTGGTAGAAATGTCAAACACTAGAGGGCATAGCTTTGAGGCGAGTGGAGATATTTAGAGGAGAGGCGTAGGGCAAGTTTAAAATGCAGAGAGTGGTGGGTACCTGGAATGTTCTGCCAGAGGTGGTGATGGAGGGAAATATGTCAGTTGCATTTATGCTTTTAAATAGAAACATAGATATGCATAAAATAGATTAATACAGATCTTTTGCAGACAGGATATTAGTTCAACTTGGCATCATGTTCGGCACGGACATTGTGGACCTGTTCCTGTGTTATACTGTTCTGTGTTATGTTCTATGACTTGGCAACAGACCTGAATGGATATTCCATGATTATCACCAAAATCTGTATCATAGTTTGTTTGCACCAAGATCTTCCAAATGTTCCCTAATCAGAAGCCTTGGATGAACCAGAAGATCTGAAATCTACTGAAGAACAAATCTCGGACATTAAAGTATGGCGATACAGAGTCATATAGAAAGTCCAGGTATGATTTCAATAAGGCCATTGCAAAAGCGAAGAGACACTTTCGGTCTAAACTGGAGGATCCAGTGGATGTTCGGCAGTTGCGGCAGGGCTTTCACACCATCATTTCCTACAAGGCAAAATCTAAGTAATTGCTCGTGACAACAATGCATCACTCGTGGAAGAGCTCAATGTTTTTTATAAATGCTTTTAAAGGAAAATATTGATGTACTTTCATGGGCCCCTGCAGTCCCCAATTACACTGTATCGGCACGCACCAAGACCAACGTAAGAAATTCCTTAGAAAGCATCCTGTCCTGATGGTGGACCTTGCCGCATTCTCAAAACCTGTGCAGACTAATTGGCTGGAGCTTTAACAGACATTTTCAACTTTTCATTACGAAGGTCTGTGGTCCCCACCTGCTTTAAAGGAACATCAATAATAACATTGCCCAAGAAGAATGAAGTGACATGCCTGCCCCACGGACTACCAACCAGTGGCACTAATGAAGTGTTTTGGAGAGATGTGTTATGAAGCATATCAATCCCGGCACTTCACTTAGTGTTACAACAGGGGATGTGATCTCACTGGCTCGCCACTGGTGGAATGTGTGACATGCATATTATATGTAGTAGAGATTATATAGGCATAGATTACTATGGTTAACCTGCATCCTTCCTCTTAAAAATGCACTTAGCGGAATATATTGTAAAACACCAATATAGGGTGAGTGCACTTTACTTATACATCGTGCTAGCACGTAAAATAAAGCAAGTTGTACACAGTTCAGACATAACCGGTGTATTATCCAATTTTTGGCTGTGACAGGGTGTCAGCTAAGTACACGTCCTTTTTTTGTTTGTAAATAGGTTTTATGTCATACCCTTGTAGCATCATCATCATGCGTTCTAAGCGCGCAGGGGCCGCGTGCATTGGTTTGTTCAGGGTGCTGTCCAAGGGCTGGTGGTCGGTTTCAATCGTGACCCGGTTAAAGATAAAGTCCTTGAATTTCTTGCAAGCAAAAGTTACGGCGAGCAGTTCCTTTTTGATCTGTGCGTTGCACTGTTCTGTGTCAGACAATATGTGGGAGGCATAAGCGACAGGTCGGGGACCCTTACCGTCATCTTGTAGGCGGGCAGCACACACCCCATACTGGGAAGCATCACAAGATAGGGTGACGGGCTGCTCAACATCGAAGTATGTGACAAAGGACAAAGGACATTTATTATCACATACACCAATTGGTGTAGTGAAATTTGCCTTGCCATTTGAAGCACACCAATAAAAATATGACACAACAAAGAATTTAACAATGAGGTGGTTGCACGCAGTCGAGGTCACGATCCGTGACGCGTACTGTTGCCGTGCAACGCCATCTGGTGTACACGTGGTGAACTGCAGGTAAGCATTTACTACAGCGGGCCCTTCTGGCCCAGCATCCAGACTGGTTATATACCCGTGGACCCCGGGCCGTCTATCCCCGCGGCCAGGGGTGGGGGGAGTCGGGGGAGGGAGGAAGAGGTTGGGGTGTTGGTGCAGCGCGGTCAGTGACACTGGGTGGGCGGAGGGAGCAGACCGTCCTCAACTCTGCTGCAATGTCCCCAATGACGTTGCCTGGAGCCGCGGCCCCGCTACGGCCTCGGCCCCGCCCCATCCCGTCCGTGCTCGACCTCGACCTGGCCCCGCTCCAACCCCGGCCCCGCTCCACCCCGGCCACTTGTGTGGGTGCTGCCGACCCACATCCCCGTGACAGTGCGGCCCACAGAGGGCAGCCGTGGCCGGACAGCACTGACCCGGGGGGGAAGTGGGGGCTGTCCCGAGGGATGTGCTCCTTCGGCCGCTTACACCTTGGTGCTTGGGTTCAAAGTAAACCTTCCCGCTTTCAATGACAGCACCCACAAATATTTATAGCACAAAAAATGACAATTCTGGCAGTTTTTAACAGGTAAGAAGGTACGTGTGTTAACGGTGTGTGCCGGAAGCTGCCATGTCCTCTAAAGATACTAGTAGCTTTGATGTCCTCCACATGGATTGAGCTGCTCCGTGCGTCACACCCTTTGACCCGATGACCTTACGTGCAACCCCCCCTATAAACATAAAAACATCCCCGACAATGGCTCCCACTGTGAGGGAAGGCACAAAGTCCAGTCCTAACCCCTGTTCACCTATTTGAGGCCGCTGCTGTAGCAGCCCGATGCTTCAGGCCCTCTCACCGGATGATGGAACTCCGGCGTCGGCAGAACCCTCTCAGCGGCTTGGAGCGTCTGGAACAGCCGCTTCCTCCCAGGAAACTGCGGCTGTCGAAGTCCACGGGCCGCGCTGGTTGGATACTTGTGGATTTTCTTACCTTGTTGTTTTCCTGATGAATCCTTCAATGAGCTTCGTCATTCGAGCTTTCCTAAACTTGCCATAATTTTTTACTCCAACCAGGAAACAGCGTCCCTAAACACTTACTAACTCTCTTTTAAAAGACTCCCACTCGTCAGATATTGTTCTACCCGCAGGCATTTACTCCCAGTCAACTTTTGCTGAGGGCTCACTTGCACTAATCAGCATTCCCCAATTTAGGAGCTTAACCTGAAAATAAACGTTACCCTTTTCCATAACTGCTTTGAAGCATGCAGAATTATGGTCATGTTTTAAAAATGCCCACAAACAACATTTCCACCACCTACCCAGTATAGGTAGTTTGTGAAAAGTCACCACAAGTTAATGGACCTCCATCTTCACTGTTCAATTCCCTTTTGTTTCAGATCCTGAGGATGTCAGTGGGATTCTGGATGCCCCAGAGGTGATCGTCAATGGCGTCATATTTACCAGCAAGTGGTGCCATATCTGTAAGGTCTACCGTCCCCCAAGATGCCGACACTGCTACGGCTGTGACGTGTGTGTAGAGGTAAAATCTAGAACAAATTTCATGCATTGTTCTTTGAAGAATTGATTGATTGTTTGGAGTTATGAAAGGTCACTGCAGTTCACTGAGTGCCTGCTAGGAGAGCAGTGGTTGTAAATGTTTCCACATGCCCATTATGGGATCCCTGACCATGTCAGCCAGTTTGAGGGTAGTTATAGATGTGCAATAAAATGAAGGCATGAAGGAATATAGTGAAGGCATGAACATTGTCCCACCGGCTGGGTTACTGTGTGACAGCAGCCTCAATGGCCGGGCCACTGTGTGACAGCAGCCTCACCGGCTGGGTTGCTGTGTGATAGCAGTCTCACAGGCTGGGTCACTGCGTGACAGCAGCCTCACCGGCTGGGACACTGTGTAACAGCGGGTTCACCGGCTGGGTCACTGTGTGACAGCGGTCTCACCGACTCTGCCACTGTGTGGAGGCAGTCTCACCGGCTGGGTCACTGTGTGACAGCAGCCTGACCGGCTGGGTCACTGTGTGATAGTAGTCTCACCAGCTGGGTCGCTGCGTGACAGCAGCCTCACCGGGCAGTATCTCTGGAGAGAAGGAATGGGTGGCGTTTCGGGTCGAGACCTTTCA
Organism: Okamejei kenojei; assembly: GCA_035221665.1. Classification (NCBI taxonomy): domain Eukaryota; kingdom Metazoa; phylum Chordata; class Chondrichthyes; order Rajiformes; family Rajidae; genus Okamejei; species Okamejei kenojei. The sequence goes on from CM069156.1 coordinate 23,775,255, forward strand.
GACACACTCTGAAGAATGGTCTCCGCACGAAACGTCACCCATTCCTTCTCTCCAGAGATGCTGCCTGTTTTGTGCGTGGGAGCTTGGGTGCGTTCCACAAGCACCGAGACGGTAATAAATAAAACGCCAGTCCCCGCATCCGGGGTGCATCACCCGGTGTGGGTGTCAGGATCCGGAGGTCGGGGGGGGAATCACCCTGGTGTGGAGGTTGGGGTCTGATGGCAGTGCATCACGGTCAGTGACTGAGGTACGCTCCAAGGGTGGAGACAGAGAAGGGAGAGGGAGGGATGAGAGAGGAGGAAAGAGAAGAGTGGAAGGAGAAGAGGGGGGAGAGAGAAGAAGGGGGAGACGGGAGCGTGGGGTTCATTTTCCTACACAAGACTTGGTGACTGGGCAATCTAAACCCAAGCACCAAGTTGAAAGCGGCCGAAGGTGCGCATCGCTCGGGACAGCCCCCACTCTCCCACGGCCACCCTCCGCAGGCTGTGGGGCAGGTGGAGCGGAGGTTTGGGACAATGTTCATGCCTTCACAGTGATGAATTGGAAAGAGTCATGGTTTTCAAGGGAAATTGGACACTTGGTTCGAAAAAAGAGAGATATCTACAATAATTATAGGAGGCATGGAGTAAATGAGGTGCTAGATGAGTATAAAGAGTGTAAAAAGAATCTTAAGAAAGAAATTAGAAAAGCTAAAAGAAGATATGACAAGAAAGGTAAATGTAAATCCAAAGGGTTTCTACAGCTATATTAATAGCAAAAGGATAACGAGGGATAAAATTGGATCATTAGCGAGCCAGAACGGACAGCTATCTGCAAAGCCAAAAGAGATGGGGGAGATATTGAACAATTTATTTTCTTCGGTATTCACCAAGGAGAACGATATTGAACTCTGAGGTAAGGGAAAAAAGTAGAGTAGCTATGGAAACCATGAGATTCAAAGAGGAGGAAGTACTGACACTTTTGAAAGTATAAAAGTGGATAAGTCTCCAGGTCCTGACAGGATATTCCATAGGACATTGAGGGAAGTTAGTGTAGAAATAGCAGGGGCTATGACAGAAATATTTCAAATGTCATTAGAAACGGGAATAATGCCGGGGGATTGGTGTACTGCGCATGTTGTTCCATTGTTTAAAAAGGGTTCAAAGAATAAACCTAGCAATTATAGACCTGTTAGTTTGACGTCAGTGGTGGGCAAATTAGTGGAAAGGATACTTCGAGATAATATATATAAGCATCTGGATAAACAGGGTCTGATCAGGAACAGTCAACGTGGATTTGTGCCTGGAAGGTCATGTTTGACAAACTGTCTTGAATTTTTTTGAAGAGGTTACTAAGGAAAATGATGAGGGTAAAGCAGTGGATGTTGTCTATATGGATTTCAGTAAGGCCTTTGACAAGGTTCCCCGTAGAAGGTTGGTTAAGAAGGTTCAATCTTTGGGTGTTAATGGCGGAGTAGCAAGATGGATTCAACAGTGGCTGAATGGGAGATGCCGGAGAGTAATGGTGGATGGCTGTTTGTCAGGTTGGAAGCCGGTGACCAGTGGGGTGCCTCAGAGATCTGTTTTGGGTGCACTGTTGTTTGTCATGTACATCAATGATCTGGATGATGGGGTGGAAAATTGGATAAGTAAGTATGCAAATGATACTAAGATAGGTGATGTTGTGGATAATGAAGTAGATTTTCAAAGTCTACAGAGAGATTTGGGCCATTTGGAAGAGTGGGCTGAAAGATGGCAGATGGAGTTTAATGCTGATAAATGTGAGGTGCTATACCTTGGCAGGACAAATCAAAATAGGACCAACATGGTAAATGGCAGGGAATTGAGGAATGCTGTGGAACAGAGGGATCTAGGAATAACTGTGCATAGTTCCCTGAAGGTGGAATCGCATGTAGATAGGGTGGTAAAAAAGCTTTTGGTGTGCTGGCCTTTATAAATCAGAGCATTGAATATAGGAGTAGGGAAGTAATGTTAAAATTGTACAAGGCATTGGTGAGACCAATTCTGGAGTATGGTGTACAATTTTGGTCGCCTAATTATAGGAAGAATGTCAACAAAATAGAGAGAGTACAGAGGAGATTTACTAGAATGTTGCCTGGGTTCCAGCAACTAAGTTACAGAGAAAGGTTGAACAAGTTAGGTCTTTATTCTTTGGAGCACAGAAGGTTAAGGGGAGACTTGATTGAGGTCTTTAAAATGATGAAAGGGATAGACAGAGTTGACGTGGATAAGCTTTTCCCATTGAGGGTAGGGAAGATTCAAACAAGAGGGAATGACATGAGAATTAAGGGACAGAAGTTTAGGGGTAACGTGAGGGGGAACTTCTTTACTCAGAGAGTGGTGGCTGTGTGGAATGAGCTTCCAGCAGAAGTTGTGGAGGCAGGATCGATTTTAACATTTAAAAGTAAAGTGGATAGGTATATGGATGGGAAGGAGGGGTATGGTCTGAGTGCAGGTAGATGGGACTAGGGGAAAATAAATGTTCGGCACGGACTGGAAGGGCCAAGAGGACCTGTTTCCGTGCTGTAATTGTTATATGGTTATGTGATGGACGCAGAGGTCTGGATCAATTGCTGACAGGTCCCGCCCCCCAGCAACGTCATGTCCGTTATTGGACGTTTCTGTTGAGCGGCAGTCGGTTCGTTGGCCTGTAGGCGACGCCATCTTTCGGGTAGGTAGTGTTTTGGCAGAGCGGCCATTCGGTAAGTTAGCTTTTAGGCTACGCAGCTTTTCGGTTCGTTGGCTTTTAGGCGTCCTGCCCTTTCGGTTAGTTTCCATTTAGGCGTCCCATCATTTCGGTTAGTAGATGTTTCGTCTTCGTAATCTTTCAGTTTATTGGCGTTTCTGCCTCGTTTCCATTCAGTTCTTTGGCTTCGACTTCTTTGCTTTGGCCTCTCCGTCGGTGCCACATCCGCACACGATGCCAACGATGCCGAGTTGTTGTGAATGAATTAGTTGGAGATAGCACGGTCCAGAATCACACAGTTGTGTTCTGTCAGTCAGTTCATACAGCATGGACACAGGCCTTTTGATCCAATTTGCCAACCAAGGTGCCTCATCTACCCTAATCCCAACTGCCCACATGTGACCCTCTAAACCTTTTCTATCCATGTACCTGTCCAAATGTGGTTGTAGTATTTGCCTCAACTACCGCCTTTGGCACCTGCTCCATATACCCTGCTCTATGTGTAAATAAAAAGCCCCTCGCATTCCTAATAAATCTTTCCCAAGATTTCCCAAATTCATTTGAATTATGTTTAGGTCATGAGCAGGGAGATTTTTTGTGGTGAATTATGCTGGTTGAGCTGTTGGTTGATTGAAGTGTAGCTGATCTGACTATAAAAATGGGAAAAAGGCAGTGAATTAAAATATTTTTAAAGATAGATTTTTTTTTAATACAACTATCAGAAAACTATTGAAATGGTTTATATAACGTACAAAAAATTGCTGAGTGACGAAATTGTCAATTCTGTGTTGTCATCAGGATCTGGACCATCATTGTTTCTTCCTCAATAAGTGCATTGGAAAAAGAAACCATCGTTTTTTCTACATTTTACTCTTTCCCCTAACCGTCTATTTTCTTCTCATGTTTTCCTTCTGCGTAATCTTTCTACTGAAGAATCCCAATGCAATAATTCTAACCAAGATCACCACGTATCCTTTTACTGGCATTTGAAAGAAAGTTATGTCTGTAGTTATTAGCACAGTATATCCCACTTTGCAAATTGATTAATAAATTAGGCTCCAGCATTACAGATAATTAAGCAGTACAGAAGTAGTCTATTGAGCCTAACGGATCCTTTCACCGCATAAACACCCAGATTAAAGACAGCCCTCACATGTTAGGTTACAATGCTGGCACCGTACAGGGCAACCGCGCCAACAGCCTGTCTCATCTTTTTCTTCTTTTGCCATTTTGGTCTGTGATGACTGTGTTTACTTGTGTGTTTTTTAGTGTACCTTTAGTTTTTGTATTGTGTGGGGGTGGGGAAACCCTTTTTTAACTCTTTCCTCGACGGAGCCGAGGCACGAGCGTGCGTCGACCAAAGCTCACGGAAATTCTCGGGAAACCCAAGCCGAGGTGCGAGCGTGTGTCGACCAAAGCTCTAGGGAGCTCTCAGGTACAGGGTCCGAGCCGAGGCGCGAGCGGGCGAACGTCTTCAGTCGACGGAGTCTTTTGAACAACGGGGGGAGGGGTGGGAGGTGATGTCAGTCCCAGTGCGAGCAGACGGTAGGCCAAGCAGACAGCAAGCCGATCCATTGTCACGTCATCGAAAAAAAACTGGCGTTTTTAATTCAGTTAGATCGGTTTTGTGAACATTTTAATTAATAACGCAAGAAATAAAGCACAAAGTTTTCAGGTAGGCCGATTTTTTACTGCGGGGGTAAATCTCTACCAGAATATTGAAAAATTATCCCATTAGCGCATTGTTTCTTCGAGTAGATGTGATCACACGCAGACAAATAAATACACACACATCCACATCCAAGATCAGAGTTTTATAGCTATATATGACCTAGTGGGTCCTGTTGTGTCCCGTTCCCTCAACGCACGGTTGCCGGGGGAAGGGGGCAGCCTGCGGAGTCACACACACTAACCACCTCCATTGAAATTATATTAATATTATTCATTCAATCCTTTTACCCCATCCCCTGCCCTATCTACTCACGTATAGCCCCCAACTTACAGAGGGATGGGGGTAGAGAGGGACACAGAGAGGGACACAGAGGCACAGAGAGAGGCACAGAGAGACACACAAAGACACAGAGAGGGACACAGAGAGGGACAGAGGCACGGGGGGGGGGCTTGTCGAGAGGGAGCTTGAGGGGTCAGAGAGGGAGGGTGGTAGAGTTTGAGGAGTGGGGGTGGGCGCGTCATCAGGGGAGGGCTGATTCCCGAAAGCTATAATCCCTCGCTCCTGGCTGCAAAACGCACCCGTCCCCTACCCGTTGTCCCCACGGGAGGCAGAGAGGGAGTGTGAGGGGGGCAGAGAGGGAGGGGGGTAAAGTTTGAGCGGTGGCGTAGTCTGTAGGGAGGGCTGGTTCCTGAACCATGCTCCTGACTTCAGGCTGCAGGATCAGGGGCGGGGGGGACGCATGGTCAGAGGGGAGGGCGGATTCCCAAACCTTGCTCCCAATTCCAGGCTTCAGGCTGCTGGCAGGGCCCCAGAACGGGGAGTGCCGGAGGGGGTGACGTCACTCGCAGCGCGAGCAAGAAGACAACGGGGTTTTTTTCAAAGGTTTTTAGGCAGCGGTGGACGGGCGTCGAGATGAACCCGACAGCTCTAATACAGGGCCCGACTTGCTCGTTCTTTACTCGCAGCGTGTGCCACTGTCTTCAACGATGATCTTCGGTGTTCAGTCGACGGGTCGGTGGGGGGGGTGAGGAGGGAGCGGTGGGAGGTGATGTCAGTCGTAGCACGAGCGGACGGCAGGTAGATCCATTGTCACGTCATTAGCGAAATAAACAGGTTTTTGAATTCAAGGTTTGATTGGATTTGTGAAGATTTTTATTAATAACTCAAGAAATAAAGCACAACATTTTCACGTACGCTGATTTCAGATTCCAAGGAGGGGAATCTCTACCAGAATATGTAAAAATGTTCCTGTTCACACGTCGTTTTTTCGAGTAGATGTGATCACACACAAAAAAATAAATATACGCACATGCACACACACACGCGCGCGCACACACACACACATCCAAGATCAGTTTTATAGTTCTCATAATAAGGATATGGATGTGATGTGTCCTGTTGCTTTTTTGTAAGACTGTTGGTAAATCAAATTCCTTGTCTGTTTACACACTTGGCTAATAAATTAATTACAATTACAATTAAGTAGACCTCTTGGAATTCCATGGTGCATATTTTCCAAACCATAAATCTTAATTATCTAGAGTGCAACAAGATTAATTTCTGAAATGTTGCAGTTGTTCTAAGCCCCAATGCATACGTTTCTAGAGCTTTAGATGGTAAATCAGTGAAGCAACCAGATTGTGCTCAGTTGTGCAAGGCAGACAAGGAAGTGTAATAATATTCCTGAATATAATGTTGGACATATTGAGGAATAGGGAACAAGTTTCTCCTTCTCCCACATGACAGTGATGACCCATTTCTTGGCTGAAGATTCATTAAACAATTTACTTGTCTCTTTTGATGTTGATTGCAAGAAATTATATTTTCCTTAATAATGTTTTACAGTTTTATTATTGCAACAATTTCATTTCTTGCTTCTCTGCCTTTATTTTTCATTTTCGCCTTTCACAGTTACCTCATTGCAACTGGAATAAACACATATTAGCAGGTAAATGTAAAGATAACAGTTGTAATTTCATTTTCCCTTCATTTTAACATGGATACTAACCTAACAGGGATTTAACCTAATTAGTCTGTGTTTAGGGTTCACAAGAGCCTCTCCCCACCCTTATTTATTCATCCCATGACCCATGTATTTCTCTGGCTTCCCTTGAAGCCATTCGTGTCATTTGCCTTCATTATTGTTCAAAATATTAACTGCTGTTATGGCAAAGGAATTTTCTGAATCACCTTTTGGATTTAGTGGTGTGGTGATTCCTTGTCTTGCTACCTGCAATGAAGCACAGATTAGCCATTTTAAATCAGTTGAGTTGTTGAAGTCATTAAACACTTCACTCAAACCCTAGTATATGCTCATTGACTTTTAATCAATTCATTTGAAGTGCAGGACTAATTGATCAAAATATTCTCTTGTGGTTGTTGTTGTAAAATTAGTGAGATTGCCCTCTAGAAGAACTGGTCACAAAAGGCTCCCAGTACAAAGAAACAAATTAAATCTGGTCCTGATGTGACACGGTAAAGCCCATAGCCTATGACTTACTGAGTTTCCTGTTCATTTGAAGGGTATGTTACGATGTTCAATTTGGATCTGGGCTGTTTCAATGCAGTTGTGATGAATTACCATGTGAGCCTGGGGGATGGGCTGTGGGTGCAGGGTGGGGAAGAAAAGTCCCTACTCCTGCTGGTCCACAAGGAGTGGAGTCGTCACTTGGTGTAAAATCAAAATACTGCAGCTGGAACTCTGAAATAACAACTGGAAACACCCACTGAATATTTTTATTTTATACTTTGCTGATATTACCTGATTTTCACCCGGAGAGTTGTGCATCTGCTGGTTTTCATCCAGAGAGTTGTGCATCTGTGGAATTCTCTGCATCAGAAGGCAGTGGAGGCCAATTCTCTGGATGCTTTCAAGAGAGAGTTAGATAGAGCTGTTAAAGAAAGCGGAGTCAATGGATATGGGGAGAAGGCAGGAACGGGGTACTGAATGTGTGGTTGATCAGCTATGACCACAGTGAATGCTTGTAGGGGCAAATGGCCTACTCCTGCACCTATTCTCTATTGTTTATTGACTGATCAACATGATTTTCTTGCTGACAGATTATGAGGACATATAAACATGAAAAGAATCCTTTTGATAAGGGATGTTGCCGAAGCTTTACTGTCCTGTTGTTCGGTCACCAGCCATCGTGGTAAGGTTGCCTTGTAAAATAAGAACTTGTGACAACGTAATATATTTGCCAATTTGTATTATTTAAATACAGTATGATATTAAAACTCTAAGAGATAAACCATTTCATCAGCCCAAATTCTGTATCACGTGATTGGACTTTGAACGTGGGTCTTCCTCAGTCATGAGAAGCACAATGGTGCCCAATATACCACAGTGGTGCAGTGGTTCGTTTACTGGGTGAAAAGGGCACTAGCGTGGACCAATATTCCAGGGATAAGAGTTCACATGCCACTGCACTTGCTGTGGAATTTCTATTAGAAAAAAACCCTGCTGATGCCAGAACATTAGAATAAAAACAGAAAGTATCTGAAATAAGATGGAAATGTTATTCAATCAATGAGTGAATTCCCAGTTTTACCCTGTGAGAAATATTCTCCTTCCACCCATCCTGCAGCTAAATTAGCTTTTCTTTCCAGTTCCAATGAAGGGTCTTTGACCTAAAATCTTAACTATTTCTCTTCCTATAGAGGTAGCCTGATCAGCTGAGTATTTCCAGCATTTTCTGGTTTTATTGTGGCATTTAAATGAACCTCCTTTAGGGAGGATTTCTGCTGCCTGGCATCAGGCCACAGCAAATTCACATCCTGAAGTGTCTCAGCAATAGACACTGTTGTGTGGGGATCTTTACCAGAAGAACTGTGATGGTTCAAGATGGTAGTCCACCATCGCTTTCTCAAGGGCAATTGAAAATAGGCAATAAATGCAGATCCTATTAGGGACACTTGCACTTGAAAAATATATTGATTTTCTTTAGCCAGAGGGTTGTGAATCTGTGGAATTCATTGCTACAGATCGCTGAGGAGGCCAAGACATTAAGTATTTCTTAAAGCGGAGATTTATAGGTTTTTGATTAGTAAGGGTGGCAAAGGTTGGGGGAGAAGGCAAAATGGGGTTGAGAAAGAAAAATAGATCAGTTATGATTGAATGGTGGAATAAACTTGATGGGCCGAATGGTCTATTTCTGCTCCTATGTGTTATGGTCTTATAGACTTCTTATGGTTCTAGCTGCATTCAAAGTCTGAACATTAACATTACTAATTTAGCTCACTTTGTTTTATTTCAGTTGTAATACATTGAATGAAGTGATCGTGGCCTCAAGTTCTTGGGTGGAATGTCCATCCGTCAGTTCAAAGTGTGCGGATACTGCATCTGCGACTTTTATAGTTGTCATATCTCGTTCCAATGCCGGTGCTCCACTACCTGCCGATTTTGTTCCTACTTTACCCAACCGCCCTCAAAGTGCCCCCTTGCCCACTTTCTCTTACCTTAAGAACAATAACTCTGGTGCTCCATTTCAAATGATTTCCTCTCAACTGCCACCCTTTTTACCTGTTACACATTAGCTACCCAATCTCCCTACAATATCCAGGCCAGCTCCCTCTCCTTATAAATGTCCGGCCTGATCCTCCACTGCCACTACTCGGATCAACATAACTTGCAACTGATATGACAAATGATTTTCCTTGCTACTTTCACGCTCTCACCTGTTGCTACTGACATGACCCGACAACCCTGGGCCTGGTTCCGCAAGGACCTCACTTTCCAGCATCCCATTGGAAAGCAACAAACTGTGTCACCTGGATGATTCTTATTTAGTGATCAAACAGTGAGTACCTCCCAACAATAATAATATGATAATTAATGAATGAAAATGAAGTTCAACAGAAAATTAAAACCAAAACATTTTTTTTTTTTTAACTTCTGACCATTTTCTTCCAGAATTGTCAGCTATTGTTTACAGGGATTGTCTTTTGCAGGCTCCAGCACAATTGAGGAAGGCTTCATTGTGACATTTGGGCAAAATTATTTTCCGTCAACGTGGATCAAGAAGTTAGCAATTCACAAACATCTGTGAGGACAGGAAGAGGCATAGAGGCAACATTCTACAAGTGTGACTTATTGGTGAGTTGCAGTTTCCAGTTGCTCTGTTTATTATTAGCGTGTACCAAGATAGAGTGAAAAATGTTGATGACATACTATCCAGATAAATCATACCAAATACGAGTACATCAGATGGAGCAAAGGAGAAAATATACATTGATAAAAAACACAATCACATCAGCCAAAATTCCAGCAGCCTCCCAGTTTTCTTACTTTTTAATCTCTGGCCTATGACTGATTTGGACATGTTTATTTGACCATCCCGAGCAATAAGGCCAGTTTTGACACCATTAACTCTCCCCCAGTCCCCATCAAACATTTTCTTGCTTACAATTGTGTGTGGGCTATCTGTTAAACATCTACTTTACAAGGTTGCTTCTTGATAATCAAAAGCTTTGAATACCCTCAATTGGAGCGACGAGACAACTGAGGGGATAAATTAATGCAAATGAAATATTTCTCTGGGCAATCAAGGAAAGATGGAATTGCAGTGGAGTTGGATGCAATTGTCCGATTTTTAATATTTACTAGATGGGTCCCATCTCAACGCACGGTTGTGGGGGAAGGGGGGGGAGGGGCGGCCTGTGTCGTCACACACACTAACCACCCCTCACACATACACTAACCACCCCCACACACACTAAACCCCTCCCCCTCTTGATATATTAAATTAATATTATTCACTTGCTCCTTTTACCTCACACATCGAAGATCAGAGTTTTATAGTTATAATGATAAGGATAAGACATGTATCAAATTGTAAGGGGGTTACAAATCGGGGTTAGAATGTTCAAGGAATGTGCAAATGATAAAGTGTTAGCGACAATCCAACAATGGGATATTGGAATCGGAATGAGATGCACTGTAAGGCTTTATATAAATTTTTTTTTAAACATATTCATAAAAATGTCTACAAAAAGCACAAAACAGTACAAGGGCTTTTCTTAACATTTGTAATGTTGTGCATAAATTCATAATATGGCCTAGTCTGTACACCCATAGAGTCATCAAATTTTATGTGCAAAGCACCAATGTCACTCCTTTGGCCTCTTTCAACATACACCATTGACGGTGCTATTAAAATATGTCCCAGTGCCTTAGTTCCCTGTGGTAGCAAGGCCTTAGGTGCAATCTTTGTATTGGCTCTACCAAGCTTTCGTAAGTCCCTTAGCACGCACTCCTTGGAACATGTCTTGTGGCAGCTTTCACTTATGGACACCTCTTGCTCTGGAAGACCAACAAGATTTGAGCAGGCACAAGTGTATCTTTCACCATGTTGATAATCTTCCAGCAATAATGTTGGCTTAGTATATGTTGCTGTTTAATGCTGGTAGACCTTTTACACAACTGTTCGGGATGAACTTCGTCAAGGACCGTTGCGCCTTTTTCCTGCCAATCTTTGCAAATGCACAATTCATAAAGAGATAGACAATTGTCTCATCCTCACCACAGCTGCCCAGAGGTCAGCATGCGTTGAGAGTGAGATTACAACCATGCAGGAAGGGTCTGATGGGTAGAGTGACACTCGCCAGAAGCCAACAAGTTCCTGGTAACAAAGATCATAGAGCGGGGCAAGATACTCCACTCAGCGAAAAAAGCGTAATTCGTCATGGGTGATTTTTCATGCCATTTTGATGGGCTGTCTAGACTACCCTCATGGTCTACATCTACAGCTAACTGTTCTACTATAAATTGCTGTAATCGCCAGTCTAGATCCTACCTGTCTTTTTTCAGGTTCCCCAATAACAAAGAAAGGTGGGAAAATATTATTGTTTTTTGTCGATATTATTCTGTCCTGAAAATGTTATTTTCTGCTCTCCCTTCAACAGTCATAGGGAAACTAGGTTTGTTGGTACATTAGAAAGTTATTAGAATTATTTTAATAGATCTATACTTACCACGATAATAAAGTCATCAATTTTTACACTTATGTACATTTTTGTTTTTGTTCTTGTAAGGCAGGGGTCTCCACAATATGGCCCACAGGACACATCAGGCCCACCATGAGATTTTTCAAGCTCAGATTCCAGTCAGGGAGCGCGGCGGCCCAGGGCTGCTCTTAGTGTTGTTAACGGTCAGGTCCCACAAATTGTCAGAGCTGAGACATCACAGGGCCGCAGTGAAGAAGGATGCAATTGTGGGGTGGGGGGGTTCGGCGGCGACAGTCAGAATAGGACAGCGGCGCGTTATAACATGCCACCGTTCCTCTCTCCCTTCTCACTCTCTCTCTCTCTCTCTCTCTCTTCTCTCTCGTTTTCTTCTCTCTCGTTTTCTTCTCTCTCGTTCTCTTCTCTCTTTCTCTTCTCTCTCTCCCTTCCTTCTCTCCCTTCTCTCTCTCTCTCTTCTCTCCCTCCCTTCGTTCTCTCTCCATTCATTCTCTCTCTCTGCTCATCTCTCTCTCTCTGCCCCTTTCTCTCTCTCTCTCTCTCTCTCTCTGTCCCTTTCTCTCTCTCTCTCTCTCTGACTCTGCCCACTCTCTCTATCTCTCTGTGCCCTCTCTCTCTCTAGCCCTCCCTCTCTTTCTCTGCCCT
>CM069156.1:23792216-24056961 GCA_035221665.1 Okamejei kenojei
TTTTCGGAAACTTGTTATCAATGTGTTATCTTTTCTTAAGGAATTTGAAATTTGACCCCTTATGTCATCCCTTATTTTTATGCAGTTTTGCAAAATATTAATTCATAATTAGTGTGCGTGTGTAAATTAATATATTTGTATATATGTATTAATGTTTTTATATTAATGAATTAATATATTTATATGTATATATTTATAAATATATTGCCTTTATGGTTTACGTGCATCTGACAAATAAGATAAAGCGAAATAGTGTTGCTTTAAATCAAAGTTGCTTATGATCTGAGAAGAATTTTGAGATCTATTTATCTGTAACTTGCCTCTCACACACAGGCACACACACACTCACATATATATATTTATACATATAAGTTACATTAAATTTGTGTGCACAGTGAGTGTTAAAGCAATACAAGGGAAACTGCACAATAAAATACAAGGGAAACTGCACAAAGGAGGGAGCTAGGGAGGAAGGATGGGTGGGACATGTGCAGAAAAGGATAGATGCAGGGGGAAAACATTTAAAAATAAAATTAACTAAAATATGTGAAGTGATAGATGAGCTATATCGCACACATACTGTTCAACACCGATCACACTGCGAGAAGCATAACGGAAGTCGGGTTGACCATTCCAAGATGGCGGTCGTGACGCTCCGTTACGTGCTACACCTCAGTGCATTGGATTACGCAGGAGTGGAGTATCTTGCGCCGCTCTATGATCTTTGCTCTCGTCCACCCTTTGCCCCTCCCATCGCTCCCGCCCATTCCACCCGACCTGCCTCTCCCAGTTCTCGCTTCCACTCCGTTTCCTCGCGGACCAACCCAAAGATCTTATTAGCAAGAGCAACCCACAGCTGCACGTCAGGCGAGGGCCCGAGGCTGCCGACCGGGCCTGTGCCGGCACCATGCGCGGCCTCGTCGCTGTCCTGTCCGTTCTCTCGCTCCTGCTGTTGGAGCCGGCGGAGGCTTTCGTAGGTGCGTGGCCGAGAATGGTCGTGGTGTCCTGGCAATATGGGGTCAGGATCTAGCAACGTGGGGTCGGGGGTCGTCCCTGGCAACGCGGGTCGGGGTCCCGGGGATGAGGCCCTAGGAAGGGATGTCGCTGCAATAGCGAGAGTGCAGCAAATGCTCACAGAGTTGAAGGCATTGCCTCAAAGAAGAGATTCAGGACACTTTAGCTAAGTTTAGAAGAATGAGAGGTGATTAAGTGCCATGACAGGGTAGATGGAACATGCTGGAAACTCGGGTCACGCAGCAGAATTCGGATGGAAAGGAAGTTGGTTTTAGATTGGAGAGAAAGTGGAGTTGGCATGAAGAGAACATATGTGCAGGAGAGCGTGCAGAAGAAATTTATCAATAATTTGGGTTGAACTGAGAAGCATTTTTTTGATTTCCAAAAATAAACTTCATTCAGAGTAAAAAACAAAGCAAGGACAGCTCTTCGGACATTCTTAGCGTCTATATATTAATTAGTGTTATATTAGGTAGGGCTCGAAATGTTCCTTAAACTAAGTCCCCACCCCCCTCTCGTGGCCCCTTGGGGCAATATCCCTTCCCTTGTTTGAAGGGACAGGATATCACCCCAGACCCTGCCTCTTTTTTTCTAGTGGCATGGGTATCAAAACAAGATCCCCTTGGTTTTAAGGTAAGATCTGAATGTTAAGTATGCACAGAGTTATTGCTATCTGGAGAGCTGCATTGATATCCTGCCAGAGGACATGGTGGAATTGCAGTTACTACATTTAGAAGATATTTAAATTTAAATAGGCAAAGCATAGAAGGACACAATGCTAATGTGAGTGATACGTGGGGAAAAGTGCCTGTTATAATGCTGCATTAGCGTCTCGACCCAAAACATCACCCATTCCTTCTCTCTAGAGATGCTGCCTGTCCTACTGAGTTATGCCAGTCTATCTTCAGTTTAAACCAGCATCTGCAGTTCCTTCCTACACATTAATCTGACTCTAACAGGAAATGTCTGTGATGAAGTGAGCCAGTTGACTTAATGTGGAAGTTAAGTAGCAGTTACAATTAAACTAAGCTTTTTAATGTTACGTTGCTATTCGGTAAGGATGTGGAGCTAATAAAATGAAAAATATTGAGCCAAAATAATGACAGGCAGAAATGGCCAGATGTTATATTGACAGTTGGATTCTTAAAATAGTTATAAAGCAAATTGAACGATGCCCAGTTATTGCATGAAGACGTGGCAAAAGATTAGCCATGATTTTATTGAATAGCCTACTTCTGCTATTCATATTATTTTATTTCTCCTTTGGTAGATGGAGACCTTTTGGAAAAGACTGTGAATCTGCCTGGTGGAAGGTTTCTCATGGGCACAAACGAGGCCGACGCCAGAGATGGAGAAAACCCCATCAGAGAAGTGACTGTGAAACCATTTGCCATAGATCAACATCCAGTCACCAATGCAGAATTTAGGTTAGAGAAATATATGAAGCTTCTTAAAATTATTTGGAGTGCGGTCAAAATGTAAAGAGGAAATTTCCTTTATTCATTCCTTAATCACATGATTGTGTATGTGATAATGCTCAAAGTTGGTATAATGTCATGTATATCAGTATTTCAAATTTATCTTTGGGCATTTATGTTTCACATATTTCCATCAAAAAGTGAGTTAACAGAAACATTAATGAAACAGGTCATTAATTCATAGATAGATGCAAAATGCTGGATTAACTCAGCGAGACAGCCAGCATCTCTGGAGATATGAAGGTAAGACCTCCCTGGGGGTAAAATAAAACTGGGTGAAAAAAGGCCTTACCTTCCACTACCTGTAACCTACGGCAACCACCTTTAACTAGCATTGCAACCGACTTCGATTCAGGTTTCCTAAGTGGAACGGGCATAAGTTTACAACTGAGTATAGCTTATACATTCCACAGTATCCAACACCTACTTTCCATCATGTATGCCAGGCTGCTCTCCCGTTCCTAGTCCAGGGCTCTTGGGACTACTATCTTGGTTCCACTGCTGATATTACAGACAAAATATGGCCTCTTCAGCTCAGCTTCATCGGGAGACATTGGATGTACTCTATGGTGTTACGATACGGTAGATTATCAGTCCGTAATCATTATTTAGTTCGACATTTTTCAATCTGTTGCAGAGAATTTATCAGGTCACAGAAGTACAAAACAGAAGCAGAGTCATTTGGCTGGAGTTTTGTCTTTGAAGACTTTGTTTCAGAAGAACTGAAAAGCAAAGTGACACAAAAAATCGAGGTGTAGTAACGTTTACTTTATTCTCTTTACTAAAAAAGATTTTGACATTGTGCGCAAAAATATTATGGGGAGGAATAAACCAGATAGAAATATGTGTTTAAAGATTAGAGCTGGATAGGTATTGACTGGTAGGGAAGAGTGGGGCATTAACTCCTGATATGATCTTGGATAGGGTCCTTTATTCAGCAAGGCACCTCTCATTATGGAGCAACATAAAAGGTCTGGTGTAGAAATACTTTTTCCTATATTTCCCCCAGTCAGTAATGCTAAACCTACTCCATAGCATGTTACTCCACCTCTGAAATTCAAGCACAAATTGACAATTTCCGAGAAATTACAATTCTATAATTGTTGCAAAATAGCAGATACTAGAAATCAGAAACAAAATCAATCTGCTTTAAATATGCAGCAGATCAGACTGCATTCTGTAAGGAGAGAATGAATTTGATGTTATTGGTCAAAGGCACTTGATCAGAATCCACAAAATGCTGCCTTACCTTCTGAGTATTTCCAATAAATACTTTGCACAAAGCTGGGCTAGTGGGAGCAGACTTTGGTACCGTTGAACAGTTATAGGAAGACCAAATATGTAGATTGGACTAAATCAGATAAACACAGTGAAGGGAAGATATTGAAAACAAAATATTAGATGTATTCAGTTAAAGGTATCAAATTTAACATGAGAAGGACCTGGAAGTATCAAAGGACTCAACACTTTGGATATTAAATTATTGCACAGTAAAAATAAACAAAGTAAATAAAGTTCTCGGCCACATTGTCAGAACAGGACATTGCAATCCAGTGCCATCATGCTGAATCTGCACAATAGTTCTTGATTCTAGTCATAGCGATACAAGGAAAATTTATGAATGGAATCTCATTGTCGCTCTTTTCCATAATTCATTTCAATTGCCTTGTGTTAAATGTTATTTTGTGGATTTCTAAAAGTAATCCAGCTCAAAGGACATAAACCAGACATATCCAGCAGTCTGGAGCTGAGAAACTGCACGTTTACCATCTAGGCAGCCAGCTGCAGGATCCACTCGGCTTTGGTGGCGAGTCCTTATTGTGATGACTCCCTGCCTGACTGCATGAACTTGGGTCGCTAATGGAGACGGAATGATCTGGCCATTCACACTGTGAGGTGGTCAACCAGACCATACAGTTAACCCCTTTTTAGACCACAGCAGAGTTAACCCTAGGTGATACCCTGCTCAGACCACAGCAGAGTTAATCTCCAATGGTGCCCTGCCCAGAACATAGCAGAGCCATCCAGCACCCTAATGAGGTCACAACCCATCTAACCAACTTTGACAGAGACTTAAACTGATAGAAACTTAATTAATATTACAGTTGCTTTAAATAATCTTTAAAAATTAAACAATTAAAAAAAAATGAAACCACATCAGAGAACCTATGTATTTAAAAGATTTAAATAAATAAAGCAAATTTACTTCTTACCATTTGATATACATGTAGTGGAATTCCTTGACGGGGACAGTATTCATTCACCAGGTCTGGCTGGTGTTGGAATTGGAGAGAGTGATTCCCAGTGATTCCACTTAGAAGAGAAGGGCAGATGCGCCAGCATGTGTCACTCTGCTTGTTCTCATTTATAGTAGGTCCACATAACTCCAGCACACTTGAGCAGTGGCTGAACATTGGTGCTTCATTTCAGAATCGCTGGCTGCAACCAATTCAAGTCAGCCCTGTGCTGAAATACTCGGTGGTCTTTGTTCAAAATTATATCTTTATTAAATGTATGTCACGTGCATTACTTCTGCATCCAAAGTAATTTTAGGTGTTGTGTTCATTGTTTCAGTCTGCTCCATGGTGGCTGCCAATTGAAAGAGCTTTTTGGCGACAGGTGAGGATTTAGAATCTTGAACAATGAAAGACAAGATTTTTCCATTTTAAAATCTATTGCATTCTTTTGAGAGCTGTATATTTATTGGAACAATGTGACAGAGCTAACGAATATTGATACCTGTTACTTGAGAAGAAATAATAATCATAGAGCATGAAACCAGGCCCTTTGGCCCTACCCGTCCCTGTCGACCCGGATGCACCATTTTAGCCAAGAGTTCATAGTGTTTAATTGTCATATATAATAACAATGGAACAATAACATTATTTCTTGCAACAATATAACGAGTCTGTAAATGAAATATACACAGATAATATATAATAAATGAGGATATATAAATCAATGAATAACCGATACTAGTGCAAAGAAAATGCACATTTCTTTGTGCAACTAAAGACACTCTGCTTTAATCGTTGAGGTCAGTGTTTAGTGTTCAAAAACGTAATGCTTGTTGTGAAGAAGCTATTCCTGAACATGTTCACTGTTTCAGACTTGTACCTCTTTCCTAATGGCAGGATTGAAATGAGAGTGTGACCAGGCGGATGTGGGTCTATGATGATATTGGTTGCCTTTTTGAGGCTTGCCTCCTATAGATTATTTCAATGATGGGGAGGTCAGTACATCTGATGGACCAGGCAGTGTCTAACAATATTGACCAAATCCCATTTGCCCGTCTTTTGCCAATATTTCTCTAAATACTTCCAATCCATTTATCTGACCAACTGTCTTTTAAAGGCATACTATTCCTTCGCTCTATAGATGCTGCCTCACCTGCTGAGTTTCTCCAGCATTTTTGTCTACCTTCGATTTTTCCAGCATTTGCAGTTCTTTCTTAAACAACTGGCTTTTAAATGTTGTTATTATATCTGCCTTAACCATTTTCACTGGTAGCTAATTCCATATACTCACCACCTTCCGTGTGGAAAGGTTGGTCGACTGGCTCCTACAAATTCAGTAGCAAAAGTTGTACCATCTTTTGGATACACTGTAGCAACTTTGGGTGTGTTTCCAAAATAGATTGTTCCAGTACTGACCACCGGCTTCTAGGTTGGAAGATTACCATCTTCCAACCTAGAAACAGCATCTCTGACTACTGTCTTTAAACCATTTTTTACATTCCTGTTGTCAATACAAACTATTTATTTAATTGTTTGGGCATCAATTTCGCCAAATGGGTTTTATGCAGGTCTTTGTTGATTTCAGAAAATCCATGTAGAGAGCATCTACTGAATTCGCTTAATTAACCTGTGCTTCTTCAACAAAAATGAAGTCAGGTTAGTCAAACACAACTTGCTTTTAATAAATCCATGCTGGTTATCTTTTATTGACTCAAATTTCTTTAAGTGTTTATTAATTATTTCCTCAAATATTTCAATTGTCAAGATTAAACAGACTGGCCTGTAATTGTTGGCCATGTCCTCGCACTGTATTTTTCAAAAAAAAATTACATTTGCCATTTTCTGTCCTTTGATACATCCCAGGCCCAGGACATCCCTGTAGGAGGTCTGAGGGGCACTGCCCAAGCAGTCTCCTTTGTCTCAATGCATACCCAATCATTGTTATCATCAATGACCTTCCTTCCATCATGAGGTCAGAAGTGGGGATGTATGCTGATGATCCCGTAATGTTTAATCTGTTCACACCTCTTCAGTAAATGAAATAGCACATATAAGAAGTATATAAGAAGTCCTTGAAAACATTCAGGTATGGGCTCCTAAGGGGAAATACCATTAAATAGCATTACCATTGCAGGATCTGCCACAATACCCTGTGAATCGAGATTGATCAGAAACTAAACTGGACCCATTACATTGACATTATGGCTACAGGAGAAGTGTTCTGACTGCCCAAAGTGGTTCCATCATATACAATGCACAAGCTAAGAGCATGACGTAATATTCACCAACCTGCCCGGATGAGTCTCATTCCAACCACTCAAGAAGCTTGATACTATCTGAGACAAAGTAGCCTGTCTGACTGAGAATTCAACCATCAGGATAAACACTAATTCCCTCCACCACAAATGCACTGTAGCTACAGAGTATTATGCACAAAATGCACTGCAGTTATTCCCCCAAGATTACTTTTAACAGATCATGATATTCACCACCAAAAAGCAAAAGGGTTTTGGAGAACCACCTTCTGCAGATTCCCCCCAACTACCTTCCTTCCTGACTTGCCTATCCTTCATTGTCAATGCATCAAAATCCTACCACTCCTTTACCAACAACAAGGCTTTGCCAGTGATACACAGTGGATGAATGAATAAAAATGAACTGTAGGGTTGATATCAGTCCATTCATTTGTACACAAGGAACGTGGTGGCTTGTGGTGTAAGTGTTAACTTCACCAATCTGGAGCAAATAGTCATAGCTGTAATCCTAACACACAAGCTGAGCAGACAGGATGTAGCAACTACTGGGATGTATGCTATCTTGTTAGCAAAAATACTGCAAGGATGCGCAAAAAGTGGGATGAAAAACAAAGCTGGGTTTAGGAATACATAATGAAATTTTAAATTAATGTGAAATTTGTGATTTTGCTGTGAAGTTAATAATATATACACTACTCGTGATTCTCATGAATATTCAGGTTGCATTACAATTATTTTTAGCCATCGGGCCCAGGCTCTGGAATTAAAGATAAAATGGATAATCCAGTGGTGCAGGTGAGCTGGACCGATGCTACAGTCTACTGCCAGTGGAAGGGTTTACGGTTACCCACTGAGGAAGAGTGGGAGTTTGCCGCTCGGGGAGGTTTGGAAGGTAAGATCTCACAACAATGACACTGATGCTATTTGGAGTTTGTTTTCAATTGGATGTTCCCAATTTCATCAGAAACTAGACGTGGCGATTCATGATCTTGTAATCGTGGAAAAAAAGCAGAAACTGCTGGAAATTCCTTTGCAGTTCCAGCAGTGTCTGTAGAAAGGAAAAGAGAGTTAATGTTTCAGATCAAAGAGATTCCATTGGAACTGGGTTTTAAGTTGATGATAAAAGAAGGAAGGGTAAATGTATGATGAGATGGAGGTCTGTGGAAATGAAATGATGATGAAGAGTGGATAAGGCTTAGTGAACAAAATTGCTAAACAGATTAGAGAATAAGAGGAGATATGTAGGTGAATCTTGTCCTTGCTGGTAAGACTGGAATTCTACAGGTATTATGTACAAATATTTAAGGAGAACATAGATAACTGGATGAACAATATTGTAAGAGTAGCCAATTTCGACTTCCATTGTATTGACTGGAACTGCCATAGTGCAAAGGGCTTCCAAGGGGTGGAATTTGTTAAATATGTCCAGAAAAAAAGATCGCAAACAGTATGAAGAAGGTCCTACAGTGCAGGAGGCAACACTGAGCTGTATGTTAGGAAATGAGAGCGGGCAAGTGAGGGTCAGTGGGTAGCACCTCTGGACCAATGATAAGAATTACATTAGTTTTAAGACAGTTATGGGAGAAGAAAGGGTACACAAAAAGCTGGAGAAACTCAGCGGGTGCAGCAGCATCTAAGGAGCGAAGGAGATAGGCAACGTTTCGGGTCGAGACCCTTCTTCAGACTGGTCAGGGATCAGGGAAACGAGAGATATAGACGGTGATGTGGAGAGATAAGGAACAATGAATGAAAGATATGCAAAAAAGTATCGATGATAAAGGGAACAAGCCATTGTAAGCTGTAAGCTGAGAAGAAAGGACTGGTTCACAAATCAATGTCCTAAATTGGGATAAGGCAAGTTTTGAAGGAACTGACAGGAATTTGTAATGGTTAGTTGGGAGAAAATATTTGCAGGAAAAGGGACTCGCAGCAAGTGAAAAGTTTTTAAAAAGGGGTGAGAGAAGAGGTTTAGGTAATGGATGAAATGCGATTGAGGGCTTCATTGACCACAGAGGGAGAGCCTTACCTTGAATGCACCTCCTCCCATTTAGTCTCTTGTATAGATGCTTAATTTTCTCTTGTTTTCTTGGATTCTGCCACATCTATTCTTTAGATGAGGCATTGTGTTCCAGGACGTATGTAGTGTCTTTATTCAGGAAATGTGGCTTGCCCTCTTCAATGATTCATGCAGCCCTCTCTGCTTGCCCCCCCCCCCCCCCCCCCCCCCCCCAACCCCCCCCAAACACACACTGCCCCCTCCCCCAAACGCCATATCATCAACAGGAACCTATTTTGCAAATTGCATCTCTGGTGTTTGTTCCTTGGGACCCTTTTAAAGGCTGGAGTATGAGATTGCAGTTGCCTTGTTCAGTGTCAGCAGCTGCATGAGGTTCCCTGGGAATTTTTCAGCATTACACTCGTTACTACAAGGCAGCATTTGGGAGCAAGATGCATTTGTATTGTTGAAGGATAATTGTTACGAAATATTGTGAGCCTCCAGCATTTGATAGCAGCTCTGCTGATGTCTGTAATTATGTTAACACTTTGATAGGAGAATGTGAATATCTAAGTCATGCAACTTGGTCTACAATTTAAACACTAAATTCTCTCATCTCTGCTTTCAGGTAGAGTATATCCATGGGGAAATATGTTTCAGCCCAATCGCACAAACCTTTGGCAGGTAACGTGTTTTGAGTCATTTTAACAGTACAGGTTGAACACCGATGCGTTTCCTCACTTCGATGCTGTGTAATTTTTTAGTTGGTGCCATGTGCTTCAATCTGTCTGTAAACCGTCAGAAACAACAGCAGCAACAGATTATCAGGCTGGCTGGTGGATGGAGTGAGGGGTGTATTTGATGGTGGTGGTGTAGAGGTCAAGAGTGTTAGCATTCCACAGTGCAAGAGGCATGCTGATGCTGTTTGGGTAAGTTGAAATGTGTGCTTATCCATTTTTACAGAAAGAAAAAGATAAATGTTGTGTGATTATTAAATAATACTGGGCAGTGAGAACTGAATGTTCTCTTACAAGAAAAGCATAAAGGAAGTGCAGAAATGCAGTGGGTAATCAGCAAGGCAGAAGAAATGTTGCCTTTATTATGAGGGGGATGAATTGCACTGGTAAGGAAGTCTTGCCACTGGTTATTCCGCGTGTTGGTGAGGTCACAGCCAGAGAACAGCCAATAGTTTGCTGATGTATCTAAGGGAGGATGTGTTTGCAATTAAATCAGTTCAGAATAGGTTTACAAGATTGATCCTGGGTTGAAGGACCTGTGAGGAACAATTGAACAAATGGGCCTGTCATAAGAATGAGAGATGTTCACATTGGTACACACCAGTTTCTGAGAGACTTGGTAGAGTGAGCGATTCCTTTGCTTATGGAGTCTAGAAACAAATGAACATAGTTCCGGGGTGAAAACATCACCACTTTAGATGTGTCAGGGGGAGCTTCTTCTTTCTGAGCATTGTGATTCTTCGATTCTCTGCTCCAGAAATCTGAAGGTCCAGGGTGAGAAATTCATTATTGTTGGGTTCGAAATTCCCCAAATACTGTTTGCCTTCAACAAATTTGTGGCAACCAGATTCCTGCTGACATTGTTGCCTGGAAGTATCAGGTTTATCATCTCCTTGAATACTTCCAGTCCTGTTGGTCTCTGTAGACATTAAGACATTGGCCAGAGCGTCCACCACTTCCATCTTTGTGCCCTTCCCCTCTGCATCAGATGCTGTTTCTACTTGAGAATTGCCAACTTCTCGAAGCATTCCTATTTAATTGTATCTGTTTTTTCCTTCTAAGTGTTGACAAATCCTTCCCCTCACTCCTTTCCACCAACCTCCTCACTACCAATGCTGGCTCATAGCTCTGTAATTTCCCTACTTCTCTCCAGTCATCTGGAACCATGCCTCAGCCAGAGCCCTAGAATTCTCTTCCCTTGCCTCCTGATGGCCTTATCTTTGCTTTGACTGCATTTTAATGTTCATTGGGTAAAAAATGACTCCATTGTGTATCGTGGATATTATTTGCATTTGTGTCTTCCAATCTTCTTTCCGATATGTTTATTACAGGGAAAATTTCCAGAACAGGACACAGCAGAAGATGGTTATCATGGTGTATCCCCTGTGAATGCATTTCCACCACAAAATCACTATGGTAAGGTGTGATTCACTCTCTGTGCCTACATTTTCACAAACGTCCACAAAGTGGTTCTGTCTCACCAACTCTTTGCTCATCATTTTACAAAACCTCCCTAACTTGTTGTGTTGTTCTACCTCATCCAGATGAAGGACTCAAATCATCTTCTATTTCTCCATATCTCCCCACAGATGCTACCTGGCCCCACTGAGACCCTTCTGCAATTTATTATTTCTGCTCAAGATTCCAGTATCTTCAATCCCTTTGAATCTTCAGGAGTTATTCCTGGCAGGATCGATTTTAACATTTAAGAGTAAAGTGGATAGGTATATGGACGTGAAGGGAATGGAGGGGTATGGTCTGAGTGCAGGTAGATGGGACTAGGGGAAAACAAATGGTCGGCACGGACTGGAAGGGCCGAGAGGGCCTGTTTCCGTGCTGTAATTGTTATATGGTTATATGGTTGTTATATGGTTATTGTTATATGGTTATTTTATTGCCCACAACCTCCCCCTACCACTTCTGAAACATAAACATTTTATTTAAATGGAAGGTATTGACGTTGTAATATGTGTAACTATAGGGTCCTTCAGCCCAGGAAATTTTAAATAGTTTTAAATGTTCATTATTTTACCCGTATGAAATTCATGTTTTCCTGGCTGTGGGATTGAAATACAAATAATTGAGTTTGAAAATGATGTTCAATATGGAGTAATGTGGCCTGTTTCGGTGCTGTGTGATTCTGACTTTCTATGACACTAGTGTTTGTACACTTTGCTTAGGCATCTATGACATGCTGGGAAATACATGGGAATGGACTGGCTCTGAGTACGTTCCAGCAGGCCAACCGGTGAAGGTTGAATCTCAGAAGATTTACGTTCTGCGAGGATCCTCATGGATTGACAGTGTAGATGGACTCGTTAATCATAAAGCACGGGTCACTAGCAGGTAAAACACACTGCAATCACAATGCTGCCCTGACACAGGTATATTTCTTGATCGTTTACACTCCATTTCCATGCCAGTTTCTCAAAGATACTAAGTTTGTCTGGAATTCCATGAGTGTCAGGTATCCTTTGGCACTTAACCGTGTTGTCTACCCCCAAATTCATTTGATTTTCTTTCAGATTACCTAAACTATTTTCAATTTAACTTTTGGGTAACGTGAGGTAGCTCAACAAGGTCAAATGTTGTCAAATGCAGGAGCTGCCTTTTGTATTTAGCTCCACGTGTATTACATACGCTTGGCCTTGTTTAATTTATTTTTTTGGATTAATTCCCCTTGAGAAGATGGGGCTAAACTGTGTTTTGAATCATGTGAAGGTGCCCCCATTACAGAATCTGGTAGGCTGTTCCAGCTTGTTGCTAATTGCTGGTGTAAAGAAGGGCGAGGTTGTAGATCAGAATATGTCAGGACTAGGGGAGGGAGGTGTTCCCAGGTGCCTGGTGTCCCTATTTTTTCAGGCTGCAGAAGTTGTGGATTTGGACATGGTTATCGAGGAGGTCTCAGTAAATGTTGTATCCAGTGCATATAGCAGCCACATGGTGCTGAGGATGGACAGAATAAATGTGTATGGTGAAAAATGAAGTGCTAATCAAATATCCCACCCTGTGCTGCAGAGTCGAGCTGCCTGAACGTTAGCAGAACTGTTCTTGTCCCTCCAGGTGAGTGGAGGATGTTCCATCACACATTTCTAACTTGTCCTGCAGATGATAGAGTGGCATAGGGTAATCGGGTGAAGAGTCCCTTGTCACAGAATTTCACCAGGAACGTCAACCTGCATTAGATTTTGTATTTCCAGTGTGGATATACATTCTCTCTGACTCCGAGGCAAGGGTGCACTGAGTCCCAGGTGATACTGTCAGTCTCTGCACAGCCTCGAGAGGGACTTCTACATTAAAAGTAGTAGCATGTACTCCTAGTACCATGTCTCTGGTTAGATGCGTAACTATCCTGCACAAATCATTTCAATAAGTTGCAGCTCAGAAGAAGATTACACTCTGCACTTCTGTGGACTTAGGTTATGTAGAACATAAAATCGTAGCAGCAAACTAACTGACATCTTTGTTTTTAGAATGGGAAACACCGCAGACTCCGCTTCCGATAACCTGGGATTCCGATGCGGCAAAAGCCTGGCTCCATCTAACCATAAACAAAAAGGGAAAAATAAAACTGAACTCTGAAAGGTGTCATCTTAAAGCAATTGGTGAAAGGTCTGAGGGCCAATTTTGAGGCTCACAAAGATTGAAATTGAACATTTTCGGGGGAAACTTTTACATTTATGTCTTTCTTTCATATTTGATAAACATTTTGATATACTTAATAAATTTAATATTGATTGACTACCTGAAGAATTATCGTCGTTTCAGAAACTGTTGTAACAAATTAGTATTCATTCTTGGCTGTAAACGGAATTTCCTGTTCTAGAGATATAATAAATTATGCTGTGATTTATCACTTCTGCCAGCTATAGTGTAATCCCTCACCTTCTCCATATGCCTTTCTACCTTCCACATGGATTACTCCCTCTGACTCTTTGCTCAGTTCATCCTTACCCACCCATACATTCCTAACCCCTGGTACTTTCTCTTGCAATTGGTGGAAATGCAACACTTGTTCTTGCACCCCCTCTCTCACCACCACCCAGAGATCTAAACAGTCCTTTCAGGTGACACACCTCTTCCAACCTTGTCTGTTGCATTCAGTGGTCCCGATATGATTAATGTAGATTAGGCGACCAATTTGCCGAGCAGCTGCTCTCTGTCTGCAATGACCAATCTGCTCCCAACTGCATGGCAGTTAATTTACACTTCCCGTTCCCACTTCAACCTGTCTGTCCTCGGCCTTCTCCACTACCAGGGTGAAGCCCAATGCAAACCAAAGAAACAGCAACTCGTAATTCCACGTGGGTGGTCTACAACCCAATGGTATGACCATTGAATATTCCAAATTTTCTTCCCCTCACCCCTGATGTGCTTTCCCCACTCCTCCTTCCAGTCCTCTTCTAGTCTTCCCAGTTTCATCTTCACACCCTCCTGGTTCTATCCATACTTCTTGCATGACTGGGCGAGTTGGTTGATATGGCAGAAGGATTTTAATTTGGATAAATGTGTGGCGTGTTTTGGTAAGACAAACTAGAGGAGTACTCACACGGTAAATAGTAGGGCCTTGGTGAATGTTGTGAAACAGAGAGAATGTTGTAGATGCTGATGCATATTTTCATGAAAGTGGAGATACAGGTAGACAGGGTAGTACAGGTGTTTGGCGTGCTTCCCTTAATAGGCGAGCATATTGAGTACAGGAATTATAATGTCATGTTATAATTGTACAAGACATTGGTAAGGCACATTAAGAGTGCTGTGTTTGATTGCCCAAGTTTAGGAAGTATGTCAATAAACTGGACATTTTTCAAAAAAATAATTAAAATATTACAATTGTACCTGGATGGTTTGTTATAAGGGGAGGTTGGATAGGCTAGGTCTTTTTCTCTGAAGTGGAGGAGGCTGCTGGGTGACCTTATAGGGATTGATAAAATGAGGGGCATTGATAAATTGATTAGGCACAGTCTTTCCCTCATGGTAGGGAAGTCTAAAATTAGTAGGTATGAGTTTAAGATACGAGGGGAAAGATTTAAAAGGGACTTGGTAGGCAACGTTTTCACAAAGAAGATAGAAGGAATGAGCTGCCAGAGGGAATGGTAGTGATGTGTACAATTACAGCATTTAAGACACTTGAACAGATACATTGACAGGAAAGGTTAATGGTGAAATGGGCCAGACGCAGGCAAGTGGGAGGAGCTTGGTGAGACAACGTGATTTGGACGGTGCCTGTTTCTGAGTTATAGAGCTCTCCATAATGTTTGGGACAAAGGCTCATCATTTATTTATTTGCCTCTGTACTCCACAATTTGAGATTTGTAATAGAAAAAAATCACATGTGGTTAAAGTATTATTATATCCCTCAGCATCCTTTGGAGAGTAATCCCAACCGGTACAGTAAATCCTTATAACTCAAATCCTCCAGTCCTAGTAACATCCTTGTGAATCTTATCTGCACCCTCTAGCTAAATTTGATCTTTGATTGCAATGTATTATAAATAGGGGGAATTATCCAAAAGACTAGGGTAACTAAACGGGATTTTTAGACTCTGAATTACTAGTTAAAAACGAAACAGTTACCAATTGGGATTCCACACATCAAACAGTTTCAATGATTTTTCTATATACACACGCAACTCCCAATCATTCAAATACATACATGTTATCACATATACAGCCAGCTCATAGTCAAACATATTGCTTTAATGAGTTAAAAAAAAAAGACTTCCACAGCCACAAAAATAATTTAATGTTTTTCTTTAAGTTAGACTGAACAAGAGCATGCTGCAATCCATACCAAACAGCCAACCACCAGATGCATGCAATGAAAGTGTGAGTCAGTTATTGAAGTGTGAATCGGTCCTTTTAATCCTCTGAAAATCAATGAGTGTTCTTGTTGAATCATTTTACCCAACTTGAACCTGAGATATTGAATAGACTTGGACTGTTTTATCTGGATGCCTGAGATTGAGGAGAGACCCGATAGAAGTATTTAATGTTATGAGAGGCATAGTTGTCAAACCTCCCCCCCCCCATGGTGAAAATGTCAATGACTAGAGGACATTAGCTTAAGGTGAGAGGGGCAAAGTTTAAAGGAGATGTGCATGGCAAGTTTTTTTTAATATACAGAGTGGTAGGTGCCTGGAAGACACTGCTAGGACTGCAGGCCGAGGCAGATACGATTGTGGCATTTAAGTGGCTTTTGGATCGTTGCATGAATATACAGGGAATGGAGAGATATGGATTATGTGCAAGCAGATAAGAGTTGGTCTTCAGCATAAACATTGTTGGGCGAAGGGCCTGTTGGGATGAGGTGCCTGTGCTGTACTGTTCTATATCCTATGAACAAGCCATTCAAGTCTATCAATTTTTTTTGTTACAGCACAGAAGGTGGCCGTTTAGTTTAGACCTCATGGAAACAGGCCCTTTGGCCCGTCTGCACCGACTAATGATCACCTGTACACTGGTTCTATCATACACACTAGGGACAATTTACAGAAGCCAATTAACTTACAAACCAGCATGTCTTTGGAATGTGGGAGAAAACCTGGAAAAACCCATGCAGCCAAAGGGAGAACGTGCAAACTCCGTTCAGACAGCACCCGTAGTGAGAATTGAACCCGGGTCTCTGACGGCGTAAGGCAGTCACTCTATCGCTGTGCCTCTCGGTGTGCACAGGCCCCATGTAGGAACACCCAACTCGTCCCACTCCATTCTAAACCATTGTCCTGCACCTGGTCGCTACACTTGAACCAGTCTCCTCTGCATTCCAGACCCAAACCAACGGCTGCTTCAAAATGATCTTGACGTCACTTTCAGTTTTTTTGCCAACCTCCTCTCAACAATGGGAACAGTTTCTCTATCTACCGAGTCCATACTTTCAATGATTTCACATTCCCCCCACACCACCTCTGTTCGAGAGGAACAATTTCAGCTTCTCTAGCCTTTCCACACAACTGAAATCCCTCACCCCTGGAGTCATTTTATTAAATTACTTCTCCACCTTCTCCAAAGCCACATTTCTAGAAGTGTGGCACACACAACTGGACACAATACTCCAGTTGTGGCTGAATTAGAGTTTGATCGAAGCTCCTCATGACAGCCTTGCTCTTGCATTCTGCGCCTCTTTATAGAGCCCACGATTTTGTATCTTTTTGCAAGGGCTCTCTTGACTTCCCTCTCAATGACCTGTGCACATGTAAGCCTCAATCTCTCTCTCCCGTGCCCCATAAAATTGTAATTAATATCCCCCCTTCTGATTCTTGGAGTTCAGGGTTCTGGAGTGGAATTGCATTGGGGAGCAAGTGCCACTGGATCGCACTGTTGATGATACTGTACTGTACTGAGAGCAGAATGATTGGGCAATAATTAGTTGGACTGGATGTGTCCTGTTTTGGTTAAGAGGACATATTGGGCTAGTTTCCCCCAGTGTTCAATAGATGATGTAACATTGCTGGAGCAGCTTATCTGCAGACACTATTGTTAGTGGATCACAGGTCTTCATTACAACGATGGGAACGTTGACTGATCCCGCAGACTTTGCTACATCCAGAGCTCTCAGTTGAATCCTAATCATGTGCAGCGAGTAAACCTGGCAGGAGACTGGGATCTGTGATGGTGAGATCTTAGGGTGAAGTCAAGATGGATCACTTATATGGCACTTTTGGCTGAACATGGTGACAAATGCTTCAGTATTTTCTTCAACACGATGTCTTTGTTCTGCACCAAATATTCCCGTCTCCATCAGTATGTGGCCCAGTGCCAAAATGCAGGTAGGGCTGGAGATTGTTGCTTGGGTGCTCAGGGTGAGAGCAGGGATTGTGGGCAGTGTGAGGAAAGGGATCCTTGTGATGGTGATTGCAGTATGGGTGGGGTTCCTTGTATTCAAGGTGAGTGAGGACAGGGGCCATGCAATGGGTGTTCAGGGTGGGGGTCTGTGTGATGGCGAGGATCTGGATCCGTGTGATGGTGGTCAAGGTCAGAGTGAATTTCCTTGCGATGGTGGGGTTTGTGTAATGGGTGTTCAGGGTGAGGGTGGGGGTCAGGATCTGGGTCCACATGATAGTGGTCAAGGCGGAGGGCCATGTGACGGGTGCTCAAGGTGGGGGTGGGGTCTGAGGGATGGTGCTCATGATGAGACTGGAGGTCCTAGCAATGATGGGGTTCTTGTGATGGGTGTTCATGGTGAAAAAGATCAACGAGCAGGAGGAGAGAGCTGTTGACAGACTAGGTTGACATGTCACAGCCATCAGTGTGAGCCATGCAGGGGAGCAGGCAGACGGAAGGGGTCAACTGTAAACCAGTGTGAAGTTTCCAAATCACACCGATGCCAATGTTTCTCAGCACTTACTGCAGAACCACTTGGGATCTGAACCACCACCCGGCTTCTCTAAGTTTACATTAGCAAGTTGCATTCATAAGGTTACACCCTCATTGCACACCTTAGCAGAAAGACAACTAGAAGCAGCATGCAGGGCAAGGCTCGGTGCCAGACTCGTGCTGCACTTCTACCAACTAACATCATTGACCACAGGGAGGGTAGATTCATGCCAGCTGGGCTGTGGCCTCTCTCAGGGAGAACAGGACGGCTTTTGGAGAATTCTCAAACAAAGCTGCTCGATTCTGTTGCAAACCCTTCTTCACCCAATGTCCGTACACCTTGAAAGCACAGCCATCGATAATTTTACGAACTCCCTTAAAAGCATAGGATCGCGGATGAGCACTTGTTTGCTGGGAGGCTTTGCACGTCGATACTTGTAATAAATGCGAACGGAGGCCAGGACAGTCCAGATGATGGTCTAGAAAATAGGGTAAAGTCTGACAGTGAAACTTCTCCACACTCCACTCTCCATTCATCCTCCAAACTCCATCCTTCCACATTTAATCCTCCTGTGAACTCTCCCTCTCCACTTCACACTTAACCTCTTCCTTCATCCCTCCACATTCTACTTCTTTCCATCCCTCCACACAGTTTTCTGTCGGACTGTGGCCAGGGGTGGAGGGGTTTAATGAATGTAGGGAACAGGTCCTGTGTTGCAGCTTCACCAGGTTGGCACCTCATCCGTTATAGAATTGTCTGGCACAGCTCCTGGCATCGACATTAACAGTGCAGTGAGGGCTCGGCAAGGTTTTCTGGGCTAGGCGTGACTGAGCTCAATGCTGGCTGATTATCCGGTGCCAGTCCATCTGTTTGCACATGAATTGTACTGGTACATCTGAGCGGCTCACCCGGTAGTTCACAGGACATTTCTTAATCAGCCCCATCACCTGAATCTGCCGTCTCCCACCATCCACACACACTTTACAGAAGTCCCTACCTTAAACTTCCTGAGGGGGCTGAAGTGGCGAACCTCCTCTACCAGGTACTGCTGGAAGAACGGGTGGGCCAGCGCCTGGTCTGCCGTGTATCGCTCCTCGGGGTTGACCACCAACAGCTGAGATATCTGGTTGTTGCACAAAGAATCAAACAGGTTACTGTGGAATGCAGCCCAACAACCCCAACGCGCTTTAAAAATAGCCTTAATTAAAATCTGACAATGTGCACTATAACCACATGTGATTTTTTTTCTATTACAAATCTCAAAATGTGGAGTACAGAGGCAAATAAATAAATGATGGGTCTTTGTCCCAAAAATTATGGAGGGCACTGTAGTACAGCACAGGAACAGGCCATTTGGCCCACAAACAATTGTAATCATGTATTGTCCTTCTGCTGACTGGTTAGCACACAGCATAAAGCTGTTCACTGTACCTCGGTACACGTGACAAAACTAAACTGACTGACACAATGTCTGTGTTGAACACGATGTAATCTGCTTGCACATGATCCATATCCCTCCAGTCCCTGCATACATGTGCCTATGTAAAAGCCATCTTCAATCATATCTGCCTCCACCACCCACCCCTGGCAGCGACTTCTTGCCCACCACTCTCTGTAAAATACTTGTCCTGCACATCTCCTGTAAATTTTTCACCTCTGATCTTAAAGCTCTAACAATCTATTTTATCTTTCCAAACTGCCTGCTCTCATATTTTATGTTGCCTTTTTTAAAAAATCAATTTCTAAAGTGCTCTCAGTCAACTGCCGTTACTGCAACTTCATAAATCTCAGCAATATTTTTAATTTTAAATCATAGCCATCTAATTTTGAAAACCTTTGTATCTCAAAGTTTCCATTACAATCAGCTTATCACAATGTATATCTCTAACCATGTCAGTGTAGTATTTAGTTTAGTGTAGAGATGCAGCATGAACAGACCCATCAGCCCACCAAGTGAATGCAAACCATCGATCACCCATTCACAGTAGTTATATGTTATCCCATTTTCACATTCACTCTCTACACACTCCGGACAATTTACAGAGGCCACTTAACATATAAACATGCACTTCTTTGCGATGTTGAGGAAGCCAATGTGGTTATAAAGAAAATGTGCAAACTCCACACAGACAGCACCCAAGGTCAGGATCGAACCCGGTTCCCTGGGGCTGTGTGGCAGCAGCTGCGCCACAGTGCCATATCTGTGCGTCTTTCACAATATACATCTGTCAGAGGTGGGATAATTTCAGTGTCTAGGACACCTGGTGCACTTGTGAATGCCTGTGTCAATCTTGTGCTACTCAGTTTAATGTCTGCAACAAACAGCATAAAACATCTTTATTCGTTGAATTTAGGTATTAAAACATAATTGCCTAGTCCAATACATACCAAGTCTTTTACCGTGTCGGACCGGTCTTGCCATTCCGGAGACTTGAAGTTATAATTCCCCTCCATGATCATCCTGAGCATCAGCATCTGCTTCCTGTGCCAGAATGGTGGGGAGCCACTGAGCAACGTGTACATGATCACCCCACAGCTCCACCTGCACACAGAAAAATTACACCACGGATGAGTCTGCCACACACACTCTCGAGAACGCCCATTACAATAGTGGCACTCGGCCCCTGTGTGTGGATTGGTTAATTTACGCCGCGCAATGCTGTGGTAAATTCCCAACGACAGGCCATGACGCGTTGCATTACTTATTGTCAGTGCAGAATGAGCAATACCAAAGTACCACCTTTAAAGGAGCATGCTGCATCAACATACATCTCTCCATCGCCTAATCAAAAAGGTCCAGCAGAATGTTCAAACCTGCTTTGTCTTTAACAAATCCACATGGGCTCCCCCCTTTTACCTCAAATCTCTCCACAACTGAAATGCCAGTATTATGCATCTTTCTGTCACCATCCCTGGCAGCACGTTCCAATAATTTCTTCCTGTTTCTTCCTGTGTAAAAATAACCCGCATTGCAGGTCTTCTTTAAACTTACCCCGCTCACCTTAAACCAATGCCTTCTAATCTTTTACATTTCTACCCTGAGAAAAAACACTCGACTATGTACCCTATCTATGCCTCTCATAATTTTATATAATCAGACCACACATTTTCATCCAGATCATTACATATCTCACAAAACACAGAAGCCCCAGCACTCAAGTTTGCAGAACACCACTGGTCACAGACCTCCCCCCAGTAATAAAAACACACGTCCCCCACTATCCTCTGTCTCTCATGACCAAGCCAATCTTTTATCCAATCTCCAACTCATCGTGCAGTTAAGCGCGTTTTATTGTCATATGTCCCAGGTAGAACAATTAAATTCTTACTTGCTGCAGCACAACAGAATATGTAAACATAGTACACTGTAAACAATATAATAAATGAGAGAAAACAAAGTCCAGTGTGTGTGTGTATATATATATATATATATATATATATATATATATACACACACACACTCGCACATACATACACACAAAAAACAATAGTAGTACAATGATAACAATAATAGTCTATTGTAGTTCAGAACTTATTTGAGATGTAGTGTTTAATAGCCTGATGGCTGTATGGAAAAAGCTGTTCCTGAACCTGGACGTTACAGTTTTCAGGCTCCTGTACCTTCTTCCCAATGGCTGGATCCCATGCGATTTAATCTTCAGGACTAATCAACCATGTGTGACCATGTTCAATTATTTGCTAAAGTCCATGTAGACAACCTTCCCTCCCACTCCACCCCTTCCCTGGGCACTTTCCCTTGCAACCGCAAGAGATGCTACACTTGTCGCTTTACCTCCCCCCTCCACTCAATTCAAGGGCCCAAGCAGTCGTTCCAGGTCCGACAGACATTCACCTGCACCTCCTCCAACCTCATCTATTGCATCCGCTGCTCTAGTTGTCAACTGATCTGTATCGGTGAGCGGAGGCTTGGCGATCATTTCGCTGAACACGGTCCACAATGACCAACCCAACCGTCCGGTGGCTCCGCACTTCAACTCCCCGTCCCATTCCATATTCGACCTCTCTGTCCTGGGCCTCCTCCACAGCCAGAGTGAGCAACACCGCAAATTGGAGGAACAGCACCTCATATTCTGCTTGGGGAGTCTGCATCCCCTCGGCATGAACATCGAATTCTGTCAATTCTGTTAACCCTTGCTGTCTCCTCCCCTTCCTACCTATCTCTCAGCCTCCTTTTTCCCCCGCCTCCCCCCACCCCCCATCAGCCTGAAGAAAGGTTTCGGCCCGAAATGTTGCCTATCTCCTTCGCTCCATATATGCTCCTGCACCCGCTGAGTTCCTCCAGCATTTTGTGTACCATCCATGTAGACAACATCTACTGCCCTATGGTAGGCACAAATTGCTGGAGCAACTCAGCGGGTCAAGCAGCATCTCTGGAGAAAAAGGATGGGTGACGTTTTGGGTAGGGACCCTTCTTACTGTAAAAGGGACCTTACGCGAAACATCACCCATTGTTTTTTTCCAGAGATGCTGCCTGACCTGCTGAATTACTCCAGCACTTTGTGTCTATCATTTGCAGTTCTTTGTATCTACTGCCCTACTTTCATCACTTGAATAAAGTGTGCATATACTGAAGTATTGACCTCAGTAAAAGTTTCACCCTAGACTTCTTTGGAAGGCCAAGTATTTCACATAATACTTAGATGAAGATTTCTAAATGCACTAGGATCTTTATTGGATCAATTTTAAAAAAAAATATATATATATATATATAATTTTAAATTTACTGAGCACAAAAATAGCCAAGGTGATTCTTTTCAGAATGACTTATTGTGCAGTGCCAATGAATAGCAGGAATATCAATAATGACAGCAACACCCCTGGCTATAAATCTGTCCCTCTGACATCCACACTGTCATAACCGCCTGAGGGAGAGGGTGGCATTCCCACAGGGTTTCATTTAATGAAGTAAGAAATTAAACACACTTGACTCTTGAATATGTAACTTGGCAAAGCAAGCAACTGGCCTGAGTGTTAAAGAAGTTTACCATAGTTTTAATAGCTCATTGTACTTCGAGTAGCAACTTACAAATCCACTTCTTTGCTATAGCCTGTATGCATTTCATCCATGGAGCACAGGAGGATTTCTGGAGCCAGGTAGCCTGGGGTCCCACACAGTTCTGCATGAAACAAGAACAGAAAGTTGCTGGATTAAAGTTTCTGTGGTTAGAGGCAAAAGACGCCACAGTGCAAAGCTTCTCATGTGCTGAATGTGTGCAACTGGACTACTGTTGATCACCACCAACACAAAACATGACGGCAAGGACTATGCCAATGTTATAGGTTATTGTGCCACCCAGCTAGTTACACCATCACTCAGGACTGTGTGATATGGTGGTACATTATTTCTGAGCACATATTCATCTTATGCAACATGAGGTGTCCATGCCACTGCTTATTATTAACCCATATGATACAATATCTTCCCCTTTACCCTAAATCTATGTCCTAAATCTAAATCTACATTTACCTGCCTTTGATAAGATGAAAGCTTTCCTGCAGTCTACCCTCAGCTTGAGTAGGATGTGTACTCTTGCTGCATCTCGCTTCCAGATACAAACTTCCCTACTCCTGCACCAGTGGCCATCTTCTAGAATGCACACTTAAGGGCATGTCCCACTTTCACGACCTAATTCACAACCTTTTTTTACTCATGGACATTTTCCATCAGGCTATAAAAAAACGCCGTGACCTACTTGATGCCACGAGTACCTACGACTAGCATCAGGACCTACCTATGACCTCGTGACGACCATGCTACGAGTACGAGTCAAGGGCAAACTCGGCAGAGGTCGTGAATTAGGTTGTGAAAGTGGGACAGGCCCTTTAGCCCCTCCCTGTGCTTTACATGGTCTCCAGTTGCTCCGAGGAAGCCATTTCAACCGATCACTGCATTTCAATGGATCCTGGAGGAAGAAGTCTCCAGCAGAGCTGTGCAGTGGGGCTGACTATTGATCCTGAGCAGATCCGGCTTGGTTGGATGGGCAAACTGATCACTTCGCTCTTCACACCCCCATCAGCTTTCACACTGGGCTGCCTCGTCATCTTCTGGCCTCTCACTCATATGTTCCTTCACACTCTCCCAGCCCTTGCTCTTCCACCCTCACTCACTCCACTTGTCTCCTAGAACATATAATATACAACAGCACAGGAACAGTCCTTATAGCCCACAATATCTGTGCCACACCTGATGCCAAGTTAAACTAATCCCTTCTGCCAGCATGCGATTCATTTCTCTCCATTCTTTGAATGTCCATGTGCCTATCTAAAAGCCATTTAACTGCTACTATTGTATATGCCTCCACCACTATCTCTGGCAGCATTTTCCCAGGCACCCATCACTCTGTGTAAAAAAAGTCCCACACATCGCCCTTAAAGATTGCCCCTTTCACCTTCAAGCTATTCTCCCGATGACCCTGGAAAAAGATTCTGACTATCTATGCCTCTCATCACTTTATATACTTCCATCAGGTCTCCGCTTGGCCTCTGACACTCCAGAGAAAACAATCCAAGTTTGTCCAACCTCTCTTTGTAACTAATAGCCTCTAATCCAAGCAGCATTTTGGTAAACTTCTCTGGGCCCTTTCCAAAGCCTCCATATCCTTCTTGTAATGAGGCGACCAGAACTGCACGCAACACACCAAATGCTCCAACAAGCTCATACCCTAACAGTCCGTGACTCTTTTTCTCTGGCTTCCCAAGCCTGACTCTGTGTTTCTTCCCTGACAGATGGTAATGGGCTGTTTCTTGAAGGTTACTGAAGTAGTTCATCTCTGTTCACCACACGAGCGAGGTCTGATCATGGACTAAATATCAGGCCAAACCTCTCACTGTGCTGCGTCTCCTCAGTCCAAGACAGAAAGCCCTCTCACCTCTGACCCAGACAGGAAGCTCTCTCACCTCTGACCCAGACAAACAGCACTCGCACCTGTGACAGGAAGCCATCTCACCTCGTAACTTTTCCCCAGGGTCCAGTTGTAGGGCAAACCCAAAGTCAGACAGCTTAACCTTCATGTCATCATCCAGAAGTATGTTCTCTGGTTTAAGATCACGGTGCACAATGTTCTTGGAATGGAGGAACTGAACGACCTCCAACAGTGCTCGCATGATGCTTCTGGAAGGAGGAAGAAGCACTCTTTAGTTACGTCCTGTGCGCCCCACCTCACCATCCCCTCTCCCAAAGCCCCCAAAACTCACTGGCCAGGGAATCCCTGCAGGCCGCTCGACCTATCTCTCTAAACCCTGCCATTCCATATATCTGTCCAAATGTTTTTTGAAAGTCGTAATTGTATCCACTTCTATGGCTTTCTCTGGTAAGCTATAGAGTTCCAGATGCAGACTATCCTCCAAGTGAAAACTGAGATGCCTCTTCACTGTCCACTCTACCACCAATTTTGTTCCTGAGATCCTCCTTAAATCGCTCATCTCTCACCTTAAACCTATGCCCTTTAGTTTTAGAATGCTCTACCCTGGGAAAAAGACAGTGTTAATTTTACCCATACCCCTCATGATTTTCTATACTTCTATAACGCCACCCCTCAGCCTCTAATGTTCCAAATAAAAAAGTCCCAGCCTACCCCCTCCAGGCTACCTACTCACCTCTTCTCCCTTCACTATTTCTCAAGCCCATGTGCACTGGTGACATCCTGGTGAATCTCTTCTGCATGCTTTCCAACTTAACACATAATTCCTTTAGATGGGGTCCAGAACTGCACACTGTACTCCAGATGTGATCTCACAACGATTTGTACAACTGTATCATAATGTCCCAACTTTTATACTTAATATGTTTCCTAATGGGGCAAGCGCTGCCAAATGCTTTCTTTATCACACCATAGTTATACATACCTGGTCTCCTTCTCACTCAATGTGACTTTTTCAGTCAGGTAGTCAAAGAGTTCTCCTTTCTTCATCCTATTTGCACAAGAACATTTTCAAGTTGTCAGTTTAGATCTTGGAATTTGCCCTAATATGGTTCCCCCAAATTCTCCCCAATACAGACACTATGCGTTTAATTTGCACCGCCCCCTGGAGGTTGCCCTTCTTGTCACACATTGTCGTTGTTCCGACAACATCATTGGGTCAAAGTCCGGGAACCTCTTCCGTCAACACACTGTGGGCATATCCACACCTCAAGGACTGTCGTGGTTCAGGGATGCATCTCGCCACCACTTGCTCAAGGTTAAATTGGGATGGGCAAGTGAATGCCGACTCAGCCTACAAAGCCCACATCCTTGAATGATTTTTTTTTTATATAAATAGCCTTACATGTAGCAAAACATCCAGGCTGTTTCACAGGGAGTTCACCGCACTAACCCTAACACCAATTCAGACGTTGCCGCAGAACCAAAACTTGTCAAATACACACAACTCTTGGTGAAATCATAAAGAACAGGCAAGGAGTTAAGGAAGATGATTGAAAAAAAATTGGGACACGGATAGCTGATGTCCATCGTGGCAGAGCTGATAAATCTGGGAATGTTGCCATGGAAGGAGGTACTCGCCAAGAGGTCATTTATATGATCTGCAGGCGGTGGTGGACCAGGCTGGTACTGCCATATACCAGCTCAATGAGCCTGACCTCTCCAACAGCCACAGGTGAGATCAAACTGTGGCTGATGAGGAATCAGCTCCACCTTGATTCCTCTCCCTGAGAAAGAGAGCCACTGGCTGCTGAGGCAGGCACCATTCATGAGGGGGTAAATAAACCCTGCAGTCTTCAGGCACTGAGAAGCTCACTATTTTGCTGATTAGAAAGCTTGTGCGGAAATGGTTACATTTTAGAAAACATAGGAATGTTGTTCTAAAGCAATGGCTGAGAACTCGTGGAAATCAAAAGAAAAAACTGGAGATTGAAAATCTAACACAAAGACAGAAAGCAATGGAAACACTCAGCAGGGCAGGCAGGCTGCATCTGTGGGAGGAGAAATAAGCATTGTTTTAGGTTGGAGATGCTTTGCACTGAGGCAGTTCTGATAAAGGATCCTCAACCTGAAACAATAACTCTTCCCCGAGGACTCGTTGGCCATTCTCAACAGACGGTACAACCGAGCTGCCTCTTCTGGCCAGTGGCCTGCTGGCAGGCAGAACATAGTCAGCAACAGTAATGGGGGGGTCTGAGATGGGCTGAAAGCCATCATTCTGTGGGATGGACTATTTCAACAGCCGCTCTCACACTCTGGCCAAGTCCTTGGATGTGATTATTGTGAATGGAATTCTCTCTTGCCTGAACCACTCCATGTTACTCAACCCAAAACGCCACCCATTCCTTTTCTCCAGAGATGCTGCCTGACCCACTCCATCATTTTGTGTCTATCTTCTATGTAACTGGCGCATGGTCTTTCCATTTTATAGTTATGCTTCCATATTATAGATCAGCACAGTTTGTTACAGAGGGCAGTTAAAAATTAGCTGTGAAGAAGATTAAGTCATGTGTACCCCGGAATGGGTAACGTCAAAGCTCCCCCATAAAGGACAGTGGATGGTGTGTGTGGCACCTCTGAGTGTTTTCAACCCCAATGTATTCAATCATTGGGTATAATTTCTAAAAGTTATGTTTTCACAAGGTTGTTACTATATACATTTAGCAAAAACTTTCAAAAAGCTTATAAGTATGTAAATATTACTGTTAAATAAAAGCAATGAAGCATACTAAGGCAGGAACTGGAATGCATTGTGAAATCATTTTCAAATGGACAGACAGAAAAGAATGTGAAGGATAAAACAAAAACTTGGAAGGTTTCTGGGAAGTAGGAATAACAAACCGTTCTCACAATAGAAGCAAAAACATGATCCATGAAGTACAAAAGTTAGCGAATGAAAACAACATTCCACTAGCTGCTACACCCCTCCAAGCTGAACGTGTCAGAAAGCCTTCCAATTCATGCAACCCAGCACCGCTCACCATC
This sequence comes from Okamejei kenojei, assembly GCA_035221665.1. Lineage (NCBI taxonomy): Eukaryota > Metazoa > Chordata > Chondrichthyes > Rajiformes > Rajidae > Okamejei > Okamejei kenojei. The sequence continues at coordinate 23,820,177 of CM069156.1, forward strand.
TATTGACGAGGTTAGTCCCCTTGTCCTGAATTCCCTGATTATTTTATTTTTTTCTCTGTCTAACTTAACACTGACAAACAACCAGATGTCCCAGTGTAAATTCTACCCTGAATCCAGGCATCTTCCTGCCCTGTGTCCAATACTGGAGACTAGGGGGTAGGAGAGTTTCTCTCGTCTCATCGCGCACAATCACAAAGCACTGCCTGATCCATCCGCAAATATAAATCTGCCCCGATGAAATTACAGCCCTAATTTGCTTCAGGTTATTAATAGTGCTGGACGTGGGCCTGACTTTTTACGATTCGTAGTGTTGTTTACTGCCTCAGAAATGACAGGTTTGAGAAATGGAAGGGAAACAAATAGACTGCAAGAGAGGACACAGTGGCCAGCAGCTAGACAAGTGGGAGATGAAATTCAACACGGAAATGGGACATTAGATGTAAGACAGTACGGGGAGAGACCACATTGCCTCGATAGTGCTGTTTTAATTAGTGTTCAGATCTGGAGCTCTTTCAGTTATTGTCACATCCTGCAAATATTTATCCCAATTATAGCACTGAGGTGAATGCTTGCATAAATCATGGCAAGTGGGAGGGGATAATGAGAGGGCTGTTCGCATAACGCTCGGAATCCAAAAATTCACATCCAGCTCACTACTTGGAATCTTGCCAAGTAATTGAAGAAATCTTGCACCTGTGTGATATCCCCTCAAGAGGTACAGAAAAGAATTACTAGAAAGGCGGTGGGGAGGAGCCGTTCCAATAAGGGACTGATTGACATTTATAGGAGAATAATTTTCAGGGCAAGGTACGATCGCAACGTTTAAAAAACATTTATACAGGTACGTGGATAGGACAGGTTTAGAAAGATACGGGCCAAATGCAGGTAGGTGGGAACATGCAGATGGGACGTTGGCAGTGTGGACAAGATGGACCGAAGGGCCTGTTTCCATGCTGTAAGACTATGAGCTGTAGGCATTGGACAGAATGGCCTCATTCTGTACTACAACTATACTATGGTTTTATGCTGATTGCAGGCAGATACTCTTGGAGCACCTCTTCCACCAATCAGAGACCTTTGGGGCAATGATGGGAAAGATGTAGGCATGCTTTGAGACGCAAGCCAGTTACCAAAGAGTTGTTTTATTGACCTGAGAGTCTCTGTTCCTGTGGGGCGAGGAAGCTGCTGCCCCACAAGTGCAGCATTATCCATCACCATGAGTCACCATTATCCATCCATGATCGATCGAGCAGGAGATGGTGAAGCACCTTCACCCGCTGCAGTGTGACTGCTTGAGGGTTGCCCTGTTGTCGGATTGGGAATTCCAGCATTTAGACCTACAGCAATGAAGGAATGATGAGACACACAAAATGCTGGAGTAACTCAGTGGGACAGGCACCATCTCTGGACAGAAGGAATGGGTCTGAAGGAGGGTCTCGACCCAAAACGTCACCCATTCCTCCTATCCAGAGATGCTGTCTGTCCCATTGAGTTACTCCAGCATTTTGTGTCCATCTTCGGTGTAAACCAGCATCTGCAGTTCCTGCCTACATAATGAAGGAACGGTGATGTATTCCCTAATCAGAGTGCATAGATTGGTGGAATGGATGAATGTTGGCATTGGGGTGATGCCCGTGTACTTTGACTACACTACAGCCACTGTGAATGAATGAATGCTCAGGGTGTTGAATGGAGTGCAATTAAAGCAGCCACTTGGTTCTTCCTGATGTGCAACTCCTTGGGTTCTGAAGGAGCTGCACTCATCTAGACGAGTGGAAAGTATTCCATGATGCTCCTGCATTACGCTTTGCAGAAGGTGGAAAGGCTTTAGGGGGCTAATGGACAAGTCATTTGCTGCAGGGGACCCAACCCAAGACCTGCTCTCGCAGCCACTGTATTTACACAGGTATTTCAGTTGAGTTTCATTTGATTGGTGACCCCAGATATTGGGGGTCGAGTCTCAGCAACAACAATGACATAAAAATCAGGGGTGTACGGATAGACTCTATTGTTGGAGATGGCCAATGTGATGTGGAGGAGTTGGAGATGTTCTATCACTAGTGTTGATATAGACCACACTACTATTTGTTCCCACCCCCTCCGCAAGTGTCCAGTGACATCCTTGGTCTAGGCACCTGCTGGCAATCACCCACAATTCTGTTGGTGGCCATGGAAACATTTCTCTGCCCACCTGGCTGATTATTGGATTCCCCTTCACTGCAGATCACATTCTCTCCTCTCCCCCCCCCCCTTCACCCCTCCCACTTCCATCACAACTACAGTCACCCACTTTTCCAAGGTTGGCTCTGCCTGCACTCACCTGGTCTGCCCAGTGCAAACACCCAACCTCCAGATCCTAATTGCAGATTTGGAGTTCTTTCAGTTATTGTCACATCCTGCATATTCTTGCATCCCGGATGCAAGAAGTTCAATGAATTAAATCGCTGCCATTTTCTATTTCGTTTAGCTAGACAGAGAGCGCTATTTGTTTTTTTTTTAAAAATCAAACAGCACCTCCTCCCCTCCTCACAATTACCAGCCACACTGTCTAGCCTTACACTGTGTTGAAGTAAAGCCACTCTGTGTGTCAGCAACCCCTGCCCAAATACTGACTCAGGCTGTGCTGATCCTCACTGCCTCTTGGTGCAGAAATTCATGCTCGAGGAGCACTTAAACTGATCTCTGCCTCGGCAGGTAGTTTACTCTGAGTAACACAACACAACTCAAAAACTGGTAGAGCTGCTGCCGCGCAGCACCAGTGACCCGGGTTCAATCCCGACCTTGGGTGCTGTCTGTGTGGAGTTTGTATATTCTCCCCGTGATCACGTGGGTTTAACTCCGGGTGCTCTGGTTTCTTCCTAAATCCCAAAGATGGTGGGTTTGTAGGTTATTTGGGTTCTGTAAATCATCCCTAGTGTGCAGGGAGTGGATGAGAAAGTGGGATAAAGTAGAACTAGTGTAAACGGGTGATCGATCGTTGGTGTGGATTCAGTGGGCTATATCCATAAAAGTAAATTCTAAACTTGTTTTTAGAAAGTGATCAGAACCTCACAAACCATGCTTGCAAGATTAATAGTAGGCAATAAATGTTTGACACAGCTACAACTCTAAACGACTGAGAAAGATAATGAGCCCCAGCTTCCTATTCAACATTCCTCTCCCCACCTCAATGAGTTCCGCGCCCACCACGACTTGGAGCTCTTCTACCGTCGCCTCCGCCTCACAGCGTTCTTCCACGGGAAGAAGCCCTCGCCCCCCACTGATGATCCCTTTTCCTGTCTCCCACGCACCGCCTCCACTTGGACCCCCCCTCGTAGCCTTCGGCTCTAGAACTATTTATCCAGAACTGCCGTCGGGACATCAACCGCCTCGACTTCTGTCTGCAACGTACTGCCATCGACTCACTCCGTAACAAACCCAGAGTGCTGGGTTATCAAACCCCGCCGACAAGGGAGGTGCCGTGGTACTGTCGATCTCTACAAAGCGGAGGCCGCGCGCCAACTCTCGGACACCTCCTCCTACTTACCCTGGACCATGACCCACTGTCTCGAGCACCATAACTGACTTCATCAGCTCCGGCTCCCTACCCCCCCCTGAGCCTCCGACCTCATCGTTTCCCAGCCCCGCACGGCCCGATTTTACCTTCTCCCAAAATCCACAAACCCGACTGCCTGGCAGACCATTGTCTCTGCCTGTTCGTGCCCCACCGAACACATTTCCACATACCTTGTCCTATCCCCCTTTGTTAAATTCCCCACCTATGTTCATCAGACACTCTCCGGGCTCCGTGCATTCCATCTCCAGGCCCCACCCACAGTTGCCCTCCGGTTCTCTCGACCAGAGGAGCAACCATACCGACTGGATTGGTCCTTCACCCTCAATAACTTCTCTTTTTTTTGGGCGTAGCACGCATGTCTTTGATTGTCCGTGACAACTGGGCACTCAAATACACTGGCAGGTGATACGCTCCTGACCGACATCCACTACAACCTACTGACTCCCACAGCTACCTGGTGAAGGAATTTTTCCAAAAACTCTCATAAATGGACTCCAGTATCGCACCAGGGCTTCCATACCCGGGAAGTACCTCACGGATTTGTCTCCGTAGAATTCCTAATCACATGCTCCTGTCTCAACACAACAAAAGGATTGACCTAGATCAAGGAAATGAAATGATTTCCAAGTACCTCGACTCCATGCTATACCCCCTGGTCCAATCTCTCCCGACCTATGTCCAAGATACCTCACATGCCCTTCGTGTCTTTAATGATTTTTGCTTTCCGAGCCCCCACCCCCTCACCTTTACGATGGACGTTCAGTGACTCAACACCTCCATCCCCCACCATTACTTCCTCGACCTCAGAATCATCTAATTTCCCTCCACTAACACTCTGCCCAGCGGAGCTGGTCCTCACCCTCAACAACCTCCTTTCCTCCCACTTCCTCCAAATCCAAAGTGTAGCAATGGGTATTCACATGGGCCCAAGCTAAGCCAACCTCTTTGTAGGGTATGTTGAACAATCCCTGTCCCAGGCGTACACTGGCCCTATCCCCGAACTATATCTCCGTTACGTTGATGACTGCATTGGTGCTACCTCCTGCACCTATGCAGAACTCATGGACTTCATCAACTTCACCACCAATTTTCATCCTGCACATAAATTTACTTGGACCATCTCCGACACCTCCCTCCCCTTTCTTGATCTCAGTCTCCATCACAGGAAATAGACTATCGACTGACGTTTATTACAAACCCACTGACTTCCACAACTATCTCGAACTACACTTCTTCCCACCCTGCTTCCTGCAAAGACTATCCCCTACTCCCAATTACTCAGTCTACGCTGCATCTGCACCCAAGATGAGGTGTTCCATACTAGAACATCCAAGATGTCTTCATTCTTTAGGGAACAGGGGTTCTCCTCTTCCATCATAGATGAGGCCCTCACTTGTGTCTCCTCGGTACCCCGCAGCTACACCCTTGCTCCCCCTCCCCCTAGTCACAACAGAGACAGAGTCCCCTTAGTCCTTACCTTCCACCCCATCAGCCGTCGCATACAACACAATCATCCAAAATATCCGCCACCTCCAACTGGATCCCGCCACTAGCCACATTTTCCCATCTCCACCCCTTTCCACCTTCCGCAGAGACCGTTCCCTGCGTAACTCCCTGGTTAACTCATCCCTTCCCACCCAAACCACCTCCTCCCCAGGTACCTTCCTCTGCAACCGCAGAAGATGCAACACCTGTCGCTATACCTCCTCCCTTGACTCTGTCCAGGGACCCTGGCAGTCCTTTCAAGTTAGGCAGAGGCTCACTTGCATCTCCTCCAACCTCATCTACTGTATCCATTGTTCAAGATGTGGACTCTTATACATCGGCAAGACAAAGCACAGACTGGGCGATCGTTTCACGGAACACTTTCGCTCAGCCCGCATGAGCCAACCTGATCTCCCGGTCACTAGACACTTTAATTCTCTTCCCATTCCTACACAGACCTTTCGGTCCTCGGGCCCCCTCCATGTCAGAGTGAGGCTAAACGCAAATTGGAGGAACAGCATGTCATATTTTGCTTGGGCAACTTATAGCCCAGTGGTATGAATATTGATTTCTCTCACTTCAGGTAGTCCCGGTATTCCCTCTCTCTCTCTATCCCTCCCCCACCCAAGTCACACTAGCTTCTCATTTTCACCCTACAAACAGCTAACAATGGCCTGTTTCCTTTATCACATATCTTTCATTCATTGTTGTTTATCTCTCCACATCACCATCTATATCCATCGTTTCCCTTATCCCTAACGAGTCTGAAGAAGGGTCTTGACCCGAAACATCACCCATTCCTTCTCTCCAGAGATGCTGCCTGTCCCGCTGAGTTACCCCAGCTTTTTGTGTCTATCTTTGGTTTAAACCAGCAACTATAGTTCCTTCTTACACAAGCTACATTGTGTTGCGGGAATCCAGAGGTTAACTTTAGAAACAGACCAGCTGAGGGGGCTGTTGATAGCACAGGTTGAGACCTGTTCCACTTTGATAGGTGTAGTGATCAAAAGTCAGTCTCATTCACTGCCATAAAATTATGCTCGTGTTCGGACCAGTGAAGAGTTCCTCGCAGGAGGCCATCGGAACATCAAAAACCAGGTCAATCTTCCCCATTTACTCTGAAAACTTACAAATGTTTATGCTTTGGGTATTCGTTCCTTTTTATTGCAAGTTATTGGGGAATATGATAGACGGGCATCTCAGTGCGCACCAGATAGTTAAAACGCACTGGAATAAAGTAGTGAATTGTACACTGGCCCTTTGCTACTTAATTAACACATTAACAAATCATTTTTGCATCCACTGTCCATCTTACTTGTGGATAATTAATGGAGAGTCATATATTAGGCTATCATTATTTATTGCTGCAATTTATTCTATTATTGTAACTATATACAGCCTATGCTAAAAGGCCTATAACTTCTTACACCTTCCTCAATATTACCTGTACCTTTTGTCCTGAGTGCAGTGATCAAACTTGATCTACGCTGAGCTAGTTTTCCAGGAGTGTCAGCAGCTTCCTATTGTGCTCCATCCAAGATATTTCACTCTCCTTCTCATCTCCCTTATGCATAAAGAAAATCCTGTCAGCTTTCAAGCATCAAAAGTTGAACAGCGAGCTATATTGGGAAGTGTTGAGGGAGGGGGGCATAGTTTTAATGCTGGCATCATCGGACACAAGACCAGCTTGGCAGGAAGCAGGGATGGCCATGGTCAGTGAGGTCAGTAGTGTCACCAAGGGTTTGCTAATATGCTGGCATGATGGCCATTCCTCTCTGTGAGGAAGCTGGTGAATGTCTGTCAGATTGCATCAGGAGAACAACATTCCCACACTGGAATCGCTACATAATGTCTGTGGGGGACACCCACTCGGCCCTCACTCTGCTTTCTGTCCCTTTTGAATTGAAGGAGCAAAAGCCTCAACCATCGAGGTTTCAGTGTTGCTGATGTCTATTTGTGGCCCTTGATCAGCCCTCTCCATTACTTCATCAAATAATCCAATCACTTTAGTCACCCTCATTTTGTCTTTAACCAATCTCATCTTGCTGTATTTGTGGATCTATATTTTAATTTTGGCAAGCTAGAGAATCTTAACATTTAACGTCTATTGGACATCCACTGACTAGCTTGTAGCAACCGGGAATTTCCTTCGCTTTATTTTTGATTGAGTGCCACATTTACAAACGCTCTTTTCCCAGAACCACTCCCACATCTGAACAGGACTGGGACATTTCCATTACTAGTTGCCTCAATAACCCAAACTGTACTGGAGTCAACTTTTCTATTTTGCGCATCAACGTTCTGTTCAGTATTTTTTCCCCTTTCATGTATTCATTGCAGCAGCCTCTTTGAATTAGAGTCACGCGGCATGGAACCCATCCTTGCCAACCAAGATGCCCAATCTAAACCAATTTCCCATGTGTTTTGCCCACATTCCTCTAAACTTTTCCTATCCATGTTTCTGTCCAAATGTCTTTTAAATGCTATTATCAACTATCTCCTCTGTCAGCTCATCCTTGCATCCACCCTCCGAGTGAAAAGGTTACCCCTCATATTCCTACTAAATCTTTCCTTTCTGGTTTTTGATTCCCTATCATGCGTAAAAGACTGTGCATTCGCACAATCTATTTCCCCTCATGATTGTATACATCGCTATAAGATGACCCCTCAGCTTCCTGCACTCCAAGGAGTAAATTCCTAGACTTTTCCCTATAGCTCAGGCCCATGAGTCCAAACAACAACCTTGAGTTCTGCAACTATGCAACAGACAATTTCCTTATGGTTCCCAGCTGTCAAAAGCTAGGACAGGGCCCATTTTTTTTTACTATTTATCTTTGTAAAAGGCTTTTGGGTTCACTTTTATATCAGCTGTTAATCTACTTCTTTATTCCCTGAATCTCCTCTTCTTTATTTTGATGGTATTGGTATTTCTTATATTTAGCTTGGCTTTCTGTTGACAAACTGTACAATCATCAGAAGCCATTTCTCAACTCATTTTAACCTCCAAATCATTAATTAGCCATTGTTCTTCCATTAGATTTCCCTCATTATATCTACCTACTGTCTCCTCACCATTGCCTCTTTGAAAATCCCCATACTTACAGATCAAACACCAAGAAGTAGAAGCTTGAAGATTCATAGCAGTCATTTAACGAAACTGTAATAAAGAAAACAACAGTAACTAACAGAACAACTCATCGGGAAACACATCACAATAGAAGCTGGCAGCCTGGGATTTCATGTGTAGGAAGGTACTGCAGATGCTGGTTTAAACTGAAGATATACACTTTGACCCGAAATGTCACCCATTCCTTCTCTCCAGAGATGCTGCCCGTCTCACTGAGTTACTCCAGCATTTAGTGTCTCGCCTGGAATTTCACATCGCTGTTTGTTAGCAAATTTCTCCCACAATTTCTGTTCTGCTGAGTTTCCAGTACACATTTTACCTTCATTGTTAACATAGTTATTATCACTAATTTTCCTTTTGATATCTGCCTGGACGATAATCAACCAAAGCTGACACTCCAGAACAAAACCAGGTGCAGTTTTTGCCTCCTCATTACTCTTTCCGAGCTATAATACGAGGTAAATGGACTGAAACCCACTTCTTGAAGGTAAATGCGTGTCAGAACAGGGAGCCATTGGAAGAGGAGAATGGTGGGATTCAGAGCAAATATTCACCCAATGAGGAAAAGGGTCTGTCTTCCACTTCAGGTTTCATGGAAACAAAGGAACACGTAGACGGTCACATAAATTAAAAAAAAACATACAGATTGCTCAGTACCTCTGAATGCCGGGTGTAAAATTAAACAGGGAAATAGTAAAAATTGTTCATGACAAAAAGAAGCAAAATCAAAACACATGTAGAAACAGGGAACTGCAGATGCTTGCTTACCAAGGAAAGAGACAAAATGCAGGAGCAACTCAGCAAGTCAGGAAGAATTCCTGAAGAACATGGATAGGTAATGTTTTGGTTCGGGACATTTCTTCTGAAGAAGGGACCCCAACCCGAAATGTCACCCATCCATGTTCTGCAGGGAAGCTGCCTGACCCACACAAAACTCCAGCATTTTGTGTCTTTCAATTCAAAACACATACTTACCTTTTCTTGTTAATATTGCTAGATTTCCCTTTTTCTAAACCAGCATCTTTCCTGGTTCAGGCAACTGCTGGGAAAAATTATCAGGGCTAGGTAACCAGTTGTCTTCTACTGACCCAAAGGGTTAAGGGAGCAGACAGGATTGAGAGGAAAAAGCCATGGGCATTATCAGGCTGACACAGGCCTGTACGGCACATCAGACCATCTTAATTCTTGCGCACGCTGTCCTCGGGATGGCTGCTATGGCGAGGAGACGGTTGCCCACCTCTTCACAGAGTGTGGGTTTGCTAAAAGAGTCTGGAGAAAAATGCAAGGGTCCCTGGGACGCTTTATCACCCGAACAGCTCGTCACAGAGGACTCGGTGATTTACGGATGAGACTTCAACTCGGTAAAAGACGCCCTTTGGTCTGCCCGAAGACTTCGGTGGGGGGGGCCACAGTCTAAGACAATTGTGGCATGAGTGGGGGACTGATTTTTGTGGAAACTTGGGAAAAAGAAAAAAAAAAAAAATCTTAATTCTTGCTCTGCCCTTTGCCTCTCCGTTAAATCGGGGGGTGACCCACTAGTGGCTGATCCAAGGGGCTGGACACCTCCCCTATCTGCTACTCCACTCAATGTCAGCCACAGCTACAGCAACCCTATTCATTTGATCGCGGTTGTGGATCTACACTATGAACTCACTTAAAACCACCTTCATCTGTTTGTTTTTCCCCCCCACTACATATTTGTTTTTAATTTGTAGCAGTTTTACTCTTAAAAATTGCCTTTAATTTAAATAACTCACGGCTCAGTGAGTTGGGAGCTACTCGGTGTTAATGATGGGTGCCAGCTATCAATATGGGGCCAGGGTGGGGAGTTGTACAGCATGGAAATGGCCCTTTAGCCTATCATGGCCATGCCGACTGCCCTGAGGCTCTGACATCCACAATGATGGATTCTGCTCCTATGAGTTCTGTCTACCTTCCACACTGATGGAAGTGCTTTGAGAGGTTGGTCATGGTGCACATTAACTCCAGCCTCCAAAGCCTTGATCCTTTGCAGTTTACCTGATGTCACAACAGTTCCACAGCAGATCTATCTCCTTGGCCCTATACTCATCTCTGGAAAATCGAGATAACACGGACACCTATGTTAGGCTCCTATTTATTGACATATCTTTATAACGGAGATGAGGAGGCATTTCATTAGCCAGAGAGTGGTGAATCAGTGGAATTCATTGCCACAGATGGATAGGGAGGCCAATTCATTGGGTATTTTTAAAGTAGAGATAGACAGATTCTTGATTAGCAAGGGTGACAAAGGTTATGGGGAGACGGCAGGAGAATGAGGTTAAGAGGAAAAGATATATCAACCATGATTGAATGGCCGAGTAGGCTCGAGGGGCCGAATGGCCTAATTTTGCTCCTATGACTTTTGCAAATAGCATAAAATAATTCAGTCTGAGACAGCGGCAGCGACAACCTAGGAGCAATCATCGCAAGGAGGAGGAACCAGAGCTCAAAGCTCAGAGAAGATTAACCCCTACCAACAGAGTGAATCTGGCCCAGATTATCTGAGTCCAAGTCATGAGTCTTGTGATTTAGTTTAAGAAGGGATATGCTGGATTGGTATAGCAAATGACAAGTTATTAGAGGTCATTGGTTTGCATGCATGCTTAAGTAACTTGAGTATTAATAAAGATGAATGTGTTCTAAACCTTGGTTTCTTTTGTTCAATACATCAGTCGACACCCTATAGAGGTAATAGGGTCAACAATGTAACACTGAATACTTGACCCTGAAGCGCCCTCCACATTACCTCCTCAAAACATTCAACACAAGCCAGATTCCATTAAATCACAACTTGATTAAATTGCTGCTCTCTGCAAGATGATCTGTGCCCTGACGCAACATGTTCCAACAATCTGGCCTGTGTTTTCATCTATTTTCCATTATTATTAAACGCAAGTACCACACCGATGACCTGCCAATCCTCTGATTCAGTTAAATAGAAATCCAGGAGATTACAAAATGCTGGAATCTGGAGCAACAGACAATCTGCTGGAGGAAGCCAATGGGTCAGGCAATATCTGTGGATAGAAATGGTTGGTGGAGTCCAGATAAAGGGTCTCGACTTGAAACATCAACTGCCTTCTTCTTCTTGCGTATGGCGTGCACAGCCTAAAGTTGTCGAACAACTTGTTCTATTTGATCTTATTTGATTGTGCACGCTGGGTTAATTGCATTTATAACAATTACAGCACGGAAACAGGCCCTCTCGGCCCTTCCAGTCTGTGCCGACATTTGTCGAAACAGGGCGGACCACGTGAAGGTTGCAATCTCCCACCCCTAACTGTCCATTTCCCTCTGCAGATACTGCCAGATGCGCTGAGTTCATCCAGCAGATTGTTTGTTAAATTGTTGAAGTTTTCTCTCCCAGCTGACACTTTATTTTCGTCTATTCCCAAGATGCAAGTGTTCCAGCAAGACTGGGAATTAATGCCAACTTTAGACGTACTGCAGTAAACAGGGTGGAGATCTTTATGAATTACTGTAGTTATTATGGCAATGCCCAATACAGCAGACACCCACTCTCAGGCACTTCCACACTCCTTGATGAACCAGGGCTGATGGTGGGGCAAGGCAAGGACTGGCTCGAGGTTACAGAACGTGATATACAGTTTTGCTGCTGATGTCGACAGCAACTCTTTAGAGTCATACAGCGCGGAAACATGCCCTTCAGCCCAAAGGAATGTGTGGTCTTCACTCATGTTAACAGTCGCATATATATACATCGGGTAGATTGAAGAGGGCAAAGTCAAGTAGGCAGAGTTATTCTTTCAGCATCTTTCTCGGGCCAGATCTGACAGCCATGACTGTCAGCACTTGGCCAACTCAGTCAGTGGTGTGGCTGCTGAGCTGCTCCAGCTGATGCCCATTGAAGTTCCCCACCTCTGGTACATGTGGAGCTTTTGCAAAATTCAATGCCCCTGCCAACCCATAGTTCAACAACTGGTTCATCACAGAATGCAGTCAGATGTAATGAGCACGTTACTCTTCCTCCAGAATGATCGGACGATACAAGACTTCAAGTGGTCCAGAATCAAAGTGGAGGACCTCCATGGCTAACGTTACCTGATCACGTGCCACTGTGTTGCCATTCATGTGAGATTTTCTTGACGGGAATTAAACATAGAAAATAGGTGCAGGAGTAGGCCATTTGGCCCTTGCAATATGATCATGGCTGATCATTCAACTCAGTATCCTGTACCTGCCTTCTCGCCATACCCCCGATCCCTTTAGCCACGAGAGTCACATCTAACTCCCTCTTAAATATAGCCAATGAACTGGCCTCAACTACGTTCTGTGGCAGAGAATTCCAGAGACTCACCACTCTGTGTGAAAAATGTTTTCCTCATCTCGGTCCTAAACTCACTGGAATTTAGAAGATTGAGGGGGGATCTTATAGAAACTTACAAAATTCTTAAGGGGTTGGACAGGCTAGATGCAGGAAGATTGTTCTCGATGTTGGGGGAGTCCAGAACAAGGGGTCACAGTCTAAGGATAAGGGGGAAATTCCTTTAGGACCGAGATGAGGAAAACATTCTTTACACAGAGAGTGGTGAGTCTCTGGAATTCTCTGCCACAGAAGGTCGTTGAGGCCAGTTCATTGGTTATATTCAAGAGGGAATTGGATGTGGCTAAAGGGATCAGGGGGTATGGAGAGAAGGCAGGTAAGGGATACTGAGTTGGATGATCAGCCATGATCATATTGAATGGTGGTGCAGGCTCGAAGGGCCGAATGGCCTACTCCTGCACCTATTTTTCTATGTTTCTATGCAAAGGAATTCCCCCTTATCTATAAACTGTGACCCCTTGTTCTGGACCTCCCCAACATCGGGAACAATCTTTCTGCGTGTAGCCTGTCCAACCCTTTAAGAATTTTGTAAGTTAGTCAGGTATTAGAAGTATTATGATGCATACATACGACACGATAAGTACAATGACTTCAGACTATCAATTCAACAACTGTTTTACTGTTCCAACTCTGGCACATCCCCAGAACAATTTTGCAGTTTGACAGGCAATTTCAAAGATAGCCGAGTGTCAGCTATTTTTCTGTTGTTTCTGAGAAGGCAAATGTTAATCCAGGTCCTACTAATTTGTCTGATTTCTTTACATTTCCTATTTCCAGCCAGGCAAGTTTTACTCACTTATATGTGGGTGTCCCGAGACTTCTTTGAGGATACTGATTTCCTGCGTGGTTGACGTACAAATCTCTTCCAGCTCCTCTGGGGTCAGATGCTCTGATGTGATGTCAATAATCTTCACGGCATACTGTATATCTGTCTTCCTCTCTACGCATCGCCTGACCACGCTACTAACTCCCCTGGAGAACGGGAGGAAAAACAATCAGTGAGTCCACTCCAACAAGTTTTCTTAAACTCCACAGATTGGTCTTGGAATAAGTAATTACTGTCTAAACCTTTAAGTGGAGCCAGTCTAACAGCCGATAATAGGGCTCAGTATCTTCCGTGAATTATGACAGGCATAGATACGGTAGACAGTCAGAACCTTTCTCCCAGGGTGGAAATGTCAAAGACTGGAGTGCACAGCTTCATGGTGAGAGATGCAAAGTTTGAAGGACATGCAGGGCACGTTTTTTTTTAAAACAAAGATGGTTGTTGCTTGCAATGCACTCCCAAGGGTGGCAATGGAGGCAGATGCAATAAGCGAGGTTAAGAGGATTTTAGATAAGCACATGGATATTAAGAAAATTCAGGGTTATAGACCATGTGCAGGCAGATATGATTAATGTTTCTTGGCATCATGTTCGGCACAGATATTTTGGGCTGAACAGCCTGTTCCTATGCTGCACTGTTCTATGTTCTAAATGTCATAATTGTATCACTTCTACCATTTCCTTTGGTAGCTCCTGTGTGAAAAAGGTGCACCTCAGGTCCTTTTAAAATATTTTTCCTCTCATCTTAAGCCTATGCACTCTAATTTTGGACTCCCCCTCCCCTCCCCCCCCCCAAAAAAAAATTGGCTACTCATCTTACCCGTACCCTCTCACGATTTCATAAAACGCCAACACGTCACCCCTCAGCCTCCCATGCTCCATGGAAAAAATACTCAGCCTATCCACCCTCATCTTATATCTCAAACCCTCCTGTCCCAGTAACATCCCTGTAAGTCCTTTACAGTTTAATGACATCCATCCTATAGCAGGGTGACCAGAACTAAGTTCAGTACTCCACATGTGGTCAACTGCAAAATTTGTGATTTATATTCAGAACCAAGTCTGCAACAAACATGGAGGGACAGAAGTTCCCAATATTACCCAGGGGAAGGTGACATTTTCAAACAGGAAGGAAAAATACAAATCATGCGCCCGTACCTGTTAATTTCTGCCCCTAAATTTCATTCTATCACCTTTAATCCTACAGGCTTCAATTTTGTAAATATCTTGGAATATTGGCATAAAATGTAGGATAACATCTTGGAGTCTGACTTGTCATGACATTCATTGTCAAATGCCAGTGTTGGAGAATGAAGCCACCCTACATGGAATGGCTTCACCGAGCAACCAGGCCACATTTTGGCCTTTAGTGATTCCTAGACCATGGCAGATGTGGCCGGAGGGAGACTGAACAGAGTAAATAAAACTTTGGACTAGAGACAGAGCGCAGAAACAGGCCCACCGACTAGCGATCCTACACTAAACACTATCCTACAAACTAGAGACAATTTTACAATTTTTACCAAAGCCAATTAGCCTACAAACCTGCACATCTTTGGAGTGTAGGAGGAAACCGGAGAAAACCCATGCGGTCACAGGGAGAATGTACAAACATCACCCGTATTCAAGATCGAATTCGGGTCTCTGGCGCTGCAAAGCAGCAACTCTACTGCGGCACCACTGTGATCCCCTCAAAACGTGACAATTATTCTACACCAAGTGAATCTTAAATTATCCCTCCATTTATTGACAAAAATATTGATTTTTGGCTTCACATCTCCCATTTTGTGAAACAGACGGTACATGTGTATACTGTGGAGAGGGATACACCATGAAGAACACAAAGAACCACATGGCTGGTTTACTCTGAGTGCAGTGTGATTTAAATGTTTCTCCATCATTGTAAGCCAAAAGTTTATTAAACATCTCAATTAGAACAAAGTATTACCGGCCAAGAATATCCTTTGGGTCATATTTGCTGTAAAATTCCTGAGCTCCTTCCCAGTCTGGCATCTCCTCCTCGCGGGTCATGGTGTACTGTGCTTGGTAGCCTTAGGCTTGTGTGATTAGCGGTGGTGATATCCTTATTGTAGCATCGATTGACTATAAAGTATAATTAAAATAGATAGACATTAAACATCACCAAACTGTATGGGCAAATGTTAATCACAGCAACAAGTTTAGAAAACCTGACTGAGGGTGCAGAGGGAAGGAAGGCAGATGATCAGTGGGCTGGTAGAGGGGTGAGGGGTGGACAGTATCTGGAACCAGGTTGAAGATGGGGAGGTATGCTCTACCTGCTCATCAATTCTCACCCCTCCCCTCTCCTCTGTATACTGGTTCCCTTCCCTCTCCACTTTCAGTCCTAGTGCAGGGCCTTCACCTCAAACGTCAATTGCTTACCATCTCCTCACTCCCCCACCTCTATCTGCTGCAGGTAATAGGTGAACAGGGAGGTAGATGGTTGGGCAAAGCCAGAGATAAAAAGACAAAAGCTGCAGCGAAAAGGATTGAAGAGTTGTGAATTATGAAGCTAGGCTGTAAGTGGAAGGGGAGGGGAAGAATAGGTGAGAGTTCAGGGTGTGGGAGGGGCAGGGGGAGTCCTGTAGTTACCTAAAATTTGAGAATTCAATGTTCATACCGTTGGGTTGCAAGCTGCCTGGAATATGAGATGCCGCTCCTCCAATTTTCTTCTGCCCTCACCCTGGCAGGTGTGGAGGTCCAGGACAGAAAGGTCAGTATGGCAATGAGTGCATTTAGCCTCACTGTAGCAATGGAGGAGGCCCTGGACAGAAAGGTCAATATGAGAGTGGGCAGGAGGCCAAACCAATGCAGGAGGTAATCAGAGATCAGAGGATCTGGGAGGACTGTTGATACATGGAGCAGCCACAGCCGGTTCCCAGGATTGGCCCAGGCTCGCAGTACTGTGCGGTGCACAGCCCCAAGCCCCGTAACACTTGACCCAGTCCACCCAACACAGGCTGTGCCTCTCTGCGTTTCCACCGTGGTTCGCTCCACACTGAGCTGACAAGCCATATGAGAGCCCTTGAAATGTGCCAACGACAACCCGAGTTTTCGACTCTCGGTGGAGAAGGTTTACACCATCTATTTACGGCATACTGTGCCCTTTCTGCACTGACACCATGTTTCCTCTCTACATAGAACACATCATACATACTAAGTGAGGCAACATACATCCCACGTAATACAAATAAACACAGATAGATTAGCAAAAGGAAAATCGCAAAGTTTTAAGTGATAGTTTTGCTGGAAAGGATGAAAGGCAATACAAACTAACTAGCACAGTTTCTACGGAGTGTGCAGGGGGTAAATGTTTTAAAATAACGTAGAGACTGGTGCAAAATATTCAAAGAAAGAGGAACGAGGTGTAAAACAGAAAGTGCATGTCGAGCTTATTGTAAACACGGGAATGACAGATATACTGGTCAGTGAGCACAGGACACGGCCGCTGCTGGTGCGGGTTGTGTCATCTAACTTGAGGAAGTTGTAGGTTTCTAGGACAGGCTGCACAAACTATTCCATGCGATATTGTCAGGGATTTCAGCGGCGCGGTGATGGGAGAGACAGCGATTGCCCGCCCGAGAGCTACAGATCTTGGATGGTCCGGGAACGAGCTACAGAGAGGAGCGGCTGCCCCGGACACCGATTGAAGCGCCCGGAGCACAGAACCAGCACAGTGGACGCAGCTTTCGGGACGCAAGAGACTTTGGATATCATACACCCACCCCCACAGCCCCAAACCCCGGCCTTCCCCTAACCCCAGCCGGGCCTATCTCAGCCCAGCCGCCGTCTGACCGACCCGTGCCCCCGACCCCCCTCCCTCTCTCCCCCCCAAACCCCCTCCCCCCCGACACCCCTTCCCCCACCTCTCCCCCCGACCCCCCTCCCCTCTCTCTCCCCCAAACCCCCTCCCTCCCCTCACCCCTTCCCCCACCTCTCCCCGCTCTTCCTCTCCCTCCCTCTCTCCCCCCTAAACCCCCTCCCCCAACACCCCCTTCCCCCCCCCCCCCCCTTCCCCCTCCCCCCTCCCCCTCCCTCTCTCCCCCCTCTCTCTCCCCCCCCCCCAAACCCCCTCCCCTCTCTCCCCCAGACACCCCTTCCCCCACCTCTCTCCCCGCTCTTCTCCGACGCAGACCCGGCAGATCCGTCTCCCCGATCCAGCCACACGCAAGCCTGGGCCTCCCTTCCCATCGCATCCCAGCCCTGCCGCCTTCTCCCCTCGGGCCGCGTCGGGGCGGGTTGTGTCCGGCGGGGCCGCAGCTCCCGCTAGGGCCCAATGGCCGTGAGGAGTCCCGGTCCCGAGCTGCTCCTGCCCCGCACTTACCAGCGGCTGCCTACATGCGACTGAGGACTGCGGGGAGCCGCCGCCGTCGCCGCCGCCAGTGGGTGCCCAGTTTAACTCGCCAGCTCAGCAAGTTCGCTCCCGACTCCGCCCGCTCGCCGGCCGGGCCTGCAGACAGGGTGCTCCCGCACACCCCGGGCTCCAGCCCTGGGCAACCGGCCACAAGCCGGCGGGGAGCTCCCGACCACTGCAACACCGAGCGCCTGACACTGCCGGGAGCCGAGGGGCTGAATGGCCTGCACTACAATACGGCATCGGTGTGTATTTTTACACGGACTTGCCTTCATTTGTTCATGTTTAAGGTTTTGTTCTTCTTGCGTATGGCGTGCTCAGCCTAAAGTTGTAGGACGACTTGTTCTAATTAATCTTATTTGATTGTGCACGCCAGGTTGATTGCATTAGCTGAAACAGGGCGGACCACGTGAAGGTTACAACCTCCCACCCCTTCTTCCTGACTAATAGGCAAAGATCCCCCGCTATAGGATCGTGTTAAAGAAGAAGGGTCTCGACCCGAAACGTCGCCTATCTCCTTAGATGCTGCTGCACCCGCTGAGTTTCTCCAGCTTTTTGTGTACCCCCGCTATAGGATCTTTGCTAATAGGGGGTTTGCACGTAAGGGCTTGACGCACGGAGCCGCTCAATCAATCTGGAGGACATAGCCGCTTCCGGTATATGTTAATACACGAAACGTGTACTTTCTTACCTGTTAAAACCGACAAAATGGAGAATTTTTGCGCTGAAAAAAAAATGTGGAAGTCGGGGTCAGCGGGAGAGACATGTACCCAACTTCAGAATTCCAAAAGTGAAACGAAATGAAGGTAAAGAGAAGCGAGAGCTTAATGGACAACAACAGCTAAAGTACTTGGCGAACATTGGCGGTGCAGATATCTGCATTTCATCAACAGTAAGGCATTATTTGTGTTTTTTCTTGATTCCTTTGGCATCTAAAACGTCTCAGAAATGATAAATCTGGCTGTAATTTTTTTTAATCGCCCATGGTTCTGAAGTGGGTTTTTACATGCAAAAAGAAAGCGCTTCTGAAGCTAAATTTATCATTAAAAAAATCTCCAGACCTACCAGTGGTGTGTGGAAAACTTATAATAATAAGTCGTCTATTATTATTATGCAATTGAGATGTATATTTTGGCAAATAATAAAATGTCCTGACGGCTTAAACACCCACTCCCTTTCAATAGGATATTGTCAATTTGCTGAGGTTGATAATGTTCAATTAACAGCTAACAATTATGCCATTCCTTAGCTTGCATCTGAGTAAAATGTAATTCTAAATCCACGTATGGTTTGCGTTTGGCCTGATTTCCATAATTATTTACAGCGCAAAAATTGACCATTTTGGCGGGTTTTAACGGGCCTGATACACTGGAATCAATGGTCAGTGCTTACCTGCAGTTCATCGCGTGCACTCCAGTTGGCGTAGCATAGCAACAGTACGGGTCATGGGTCGTGACCTGACTGCATTGCAACCTCCCTATTGTCAAAGGAATGTTTATCCTAAGCTGGATGTTGGACAAGTGGTCTCAAGCGGGTTGTTTGTGTAGACATCAAATGGTATTCTAAGGGGGGGGGGGGGGGGGGGGGGGGGGGGGGGGGGGAAGAGAGAGAGAAGACCGAGAGAGAGAACCGAGAGAGAGAGAGATGACCGAGAGAGAGAGAGAGACCGAGAGAGAGAGAGAGAGGAGACCCGAAGAGAGAGATCAGAAGAGAGAGAGACAGAGAGAGAGAGACCGAGAGAGATCCGAGAGAGAGAGAGAGACCGAGAGAGAGAGAGACCGACCGACCGACCGGACCATGAAAGACCGTCTGGACTCACCAGGAGTTACCATTAGATCAGTGGGAGTCACAGTGGATGTACTGCGGATGTATATTGTTTGATATGGCTGAATGATGGGCACATGCATCATAATATAATTCTAAAAATATGGGAATGCCTAAGGACTTTGAAGAATAATGAAGTTGGAACTGGAGAGAAAGAGTGTGATGACAACAGATCTAAAGGAGATGGGTACAGGACCTCAGAAGAAAGAACCATAAACACCACCACTTAAAGAAGATAGACACAAAATGCTGGAGTAACTCAGTGGGACAAGCAGCATCTTTGGAGAGAAGGAATGAAAGTTTTCGTTCACAACCCTTCTTCAGGCTGAAAGTCAGGGAAGAGGAAGTCCAGAGCTATAGACGGGTAAGGTGTGAAAACGACAGATCAAAACAGATGCTGATAAGGACATGTAGAATGATTCATTAATAGCTGACATTGTGGCATCCAAACATAGAAATATTTTAAAAATAGGTGCAGGAATAGGCCTCTTTGGCCTTTCAAGCCAGCACCACCATTCAATGTGATCATGGCTGATCATTTAAAATCAGTACCCCGTTTCTGCTTGATCCTTGATTCCTTTAGCCCTAAGAGCTAAATCTAATTCCCTCTTGAAAACATCAATAATATTTAATCAGGAGGACAGTAGAACTAGTCAGAGAACTGGGTTGGGGGAGGGACAGAGAAAGCAAGGGTTACTTGAAGTTAGAGAATTCAATATCCATATTGCAGCATTGTAAGCTGCCCAAGCAAAATATGAGGTGCAATTTACGTTGGGCCTCACTCACAGACAGTGGAGGAAGCCCAGAAAGGTCAGTATGAGAATGAGAGGGGGAGTTAAAGTGTTTCGCAACTGGGAGATCGCGTAGGCCTAGGTGTTCAGCAAATCGATTGCCGAGCTTGGGCTTAGTTTCCCCCATATATAGGAATCCTTACCCTTTTATATCTCTACACTCCCTCTCCCCTGACCCTCAGTCTGAAAAAGGGTCTCAATCTGAAATGTTATCTATTCTTTCTCTCCAGAGGTGTTGTCTGTCCTGCTGAGGTACTCCAGCATTTTGTGTCTATCTTCTGTGTAAATCAGCATCTGCAGTTCCTTCCTACCACTTAAAGGAGAGACCAAGTTGAGAAACTGGGTGCCAACATTTTAGTGGGGATATGAAGGGACGTTCAATAGGTCTCATGAAAAATCTGATCTTAGTTATGCAAGAGAAATTAGAGGGGAAAAAAAATTGTTCAGGACTGGGGCAGAGATGCCACCCTAAATTTAGTTCAAAGTAACATTCAACCCCATTTGTCAGTAACAAATGGGGTAAATGCATTTCTCTCAGTAACATGTTGGGCACCAGAAATATGCATGGCAACGACCCAAAATCTGCAACGCGGTTGAATCCAACCTTCCTTTTTTCAACTAGTACTATATACAAACTCATTAAACACACATAAACATCCTTTAGTATACACAGTATCACTTAAAAGATGTACTTATATATATTTTGAGAATCTTGAATGCTTTAGCCTCAGGCACAGCTAACAATACTTTTCATACTTTCAGTTTCCTTCTCACCTGACTCTAGTCTGAAAAGGGGTCTCGACCCAAAGCATCACCTATCATTTTTCTCAAAAGATGCTGCCTGCCCCACTGAGTTACTCCGGCATTTTGTGTCTATCTTCAGTGTAAACCAGCATCTGCAATTCCTTCCCACACACTATGTACATAGGTGTATACAATGAATGTTTTGTTGCTTAGTATGTGTTTTACAGAGTACTGTGCTTACATATGTTGCACTGCTGCAAGTAAGTTTCATTGTTCCATTTCAGGACACATAAGTTCATAAGATATAGGAGCAGTGAGGCCGGATTCAGCCCATCAAGTCTATTCCGTCATTCAATAGTAGCTGATCTATCTTTCCCTCTGGACCCCATTCTCCTGCCTTCTCATAACCGTTGACATCCAAGCAAGAATCTGTCACTCTCCACCTTAAAAATACCCATTGACTTGGCCTCCGCAGCCTTCTGTGGTAATGGTTCCCCCAGATTCACCGCCCTCGGACTAAATAAATTCCTCCTCATCTCCCCCTAAAAGGTACGTGACAAAGGTAAAGCGTTTGTGTAAATGTCTGAAGAAGGGTCTCGACACCGAAACGCCGCCTATCTCCTTGGCTCCTTCGATGCTGCTGCACCCGCTGAGTTTCTCCAAGCCTTTGTGTACCCCAAAGGTAAAACATTGTTGACTCTTGGAGTGGTTTGAAGGAGGTGCCGAGCTGGGCTCCACTTACCTTCATGAAGGGAGCTGCCGTAGGACGAGGCGCTGGCCCTGCTGCTGCTCTTAACATGGAGGACCTGCTCCTGGACCCTCATGCTCTTCTGCTGGCTGCCGCCGGCTCGCTGCGCTGGTCCAGCTGTCGGTCGGACGGGACGGCCTGGTGGAGACCGGGCGTCCGACGGCAAGGCGGACTTGAGAAAGTGAACGTCCTGCATCGCTGCGTTCATTCTCGCTGGCTCTTTCCCCTCCGAGGAAAGTGTGGTCAAAAGGTGCGCTGGTGTTCGCCCGACCTGGACAACGATGAAGTCCCTCTCCCTCCCTCCTCC
Source organism: Okamejei kenojei (assembly GCA_035221665.1). Classification (NCBI taxonomy): domain Eukaryota; kingdom Metazoa; phylum Chordata; class Chondrichthyes; order Rajiformes; family Rajidae; genus Okamejei; species Okamejei kenojei. The sequence continues at coordinate 23,842,328 of CM069156.1, forward strand.
GCCGGTGGCTATGATCAAAGATCCTACAGCGATCTTTGCCTGTGATCTCCCTGACGCCTTTCCGCGGTGGGGCTGGGCCCAGGGAGGAGACTGGTGCCCTGCCCCGTCGCTGCCTGCCTGCTACAACGTGGAGCTCCATCTTCCCAGGTGAGTGAGTTCCCAGGTTGCACGTGTCCAACCGCCGCTCGTTCCCGTTCCCGCCCTCCCGCTGCACGTGTCCAACCGCCGCTCATTCCCGCTGCACGTGTCCAACCGCGCTCGTTCCCGCTCCCGCCCTTCCCGCTGCACGTGTCCAACCGCCGCTCGTTCCCGCACGCTCCCGCCCCCGCCCCCGCCCTTCCCGTTATTTTTTTGATTCTTTTTCGTTCCCGCCCTTCTCCGTTAACGACAGGTCAGCCTGCCGGAACGCCGTAATTAGGTTGTTTCGCCGGGAACGAAATACGCGAATCCGGGACAGTTGGTAACCCTGCTGGGGTAGGGGATTAGGATAGAGATAATTTCAACTGAGAAATGAGGGATGAAGAAGTCTCCCAAGGTGATTCTTCTTGAATCAGACACATACAGCCTGGAAAAGGTCCTTCAGCCCGAGTCCACACTGACCATTAAGCACCAAATACATGCAACCTTTCTTCTCCCCACATTCCTAACCGCAGATCGTATTAATTTTGACAGATTAAAGAAATCAGCAGAATATCCAGTAGGTTGTGAAAGCCACATAGATGAGGAAATTGTTGCCCGAATGGTGAGAGGGTGGCTTGTCAGGTGAGAACAAATGGTATTAGCTTCTCACCAAGTGAAATATGACAATTAGAGTAATGGGCTACCTCACCACATCATCTGAAATTAGTCTGGGTCACTGCATGAAGACAGGAGCATCAGTTCATTTTTTGGTATTTTAAAAATAGAAACACACAAAGTCCCACTCCAAATATCATGTTTGGACATTTAAAATACTTCATGAGCATTCACACCACAGGACACAAATCCTTGAGATAACAGACAGGAAAATGTTTTTTCTCCCAGTTGCTAACCATTATAACGGGGTGGAAGATTGCAACCTTCAATCTGTTTCGACTAATGCAATCAACTCGACGTGCACAAACAGAAGTTGAAATAGAACAAGTTGTCCAACAACTTTAGGCTGTGCACGTCGCATGAAAGAAGATCATTATAACTCCCCTTTGCAAAATTAGAAAATAGTATAGAAACACATTATCTTAAATTCTTAATATCAGTATGAATATAAATATCATTAACTTCATGAAAATATTATTAGTATCTTATATTTTCAATTATATAATAATTTTAAATTTAAAATCAATGATAATACAAATATTGTTAACATAATGAAAATATAATGAATATTGTAAAAGTTTTACTAGTATTATGTATTATTAATTACATAAAATTTGATCTTATATTTAAAAATCTGAGATAATACAAATATTATTAACAGTATGAGTATATTGCTAATACTATAAATGCATTATTAGTACCATGTATTCTTAATTATATAAAATATATAACTTTGAAATTTATAATTAATAATAATACAAATAATATTAATAGTATGAATTTATCATTATTATCACGTACTTTCATTATAGTAAAATAATGTACTCTGTTATTATTTTGTTTCTATAATAAATAAAATAAAAAAATAAAAAAATAAAAAACTCCCCTTTGCATATCGACCTTACTACCCAATGATATGAAAATGGAATTCTCCAGTATTAAATAACACATCTCCCTTCACCCTCTTTCCTGTGTACCCCTCATCCATTTCTCAGGCTATCCTACATTTCCCTGTTCCTTCCACCTAGACCTCCCACCCTCCGGCTTTACATTTCATTCCTGTTCTCTCCTCATCTGATACACATTTGTCTCCTTTTCATCTCTAGCCCTTGTCCACCTATCTGTCAATCAAAACCATCTCACCTGTATCCTTACTGCTTTTATTTTCTCCCTCTGAAACAATCAGACTAAAGAAGGGTCTCGACCAGAAATATCGCCCCACAGATGCTGCCTGACCCGTTAAGTTGCTCCAGCACTTTGTGTTTTAAACAAATGAATAATTAGTAGTACTAGGTCTACTTTGCACTATTTCTTTCCTTCCATTACTAATCCAAACCTTATTAGACAAGGATCACCCTCACTGAAGTGTTCCCCAACAGACACTCGGTCATTCGCAATCATGACAGAAGCCTCCTAGTGGCGATCCCTGGAAGCGACAACGCGATGCACTCTGAAGCATTAGGCGACAATTCTGTCAACATGTTATATTGGACGACAACAGAAGCCAACAACGAGCTACATCGTCTGACACACCAGCGAACGAACGACGAACCTTGCCCCACATGATTTTCCAGGACATAATCCGATCTAGCAATGCCCTCCTGCTTTGGGGAGAAACATACTGATCGAAAAAATTCCCATGTACTGTTACATTTCAGAAATTTTTTCTCCCTTCATGCCATATCCCGATCATATTTGTCATTAGTCTCCTAATTTAGGTTTTATGCTCATCATTGTAATTTCTAGATTTATTCCTCTCTCATTTTCACTACAGAATCTCCCAGTAGCATTATCATGTCCTTTTTACCCCTCAACTAAAAATGGATTCCTTTCATCATGAGTAAAGCATATCTTCATTTTGCAACACTAAATGTCTTCCTTAATTTGCACCTCCAGCCCACATGCCATTTTTCCTTCATTCTGCAAGGGCCAGGAAGCGAGCAGGCAAGATCATCTATGACCCCTCTCACCCTGGCCACAAACTCTATGAATCACTTCCCTCTGGAAGGCGACTCCGGATTGTCAAAGCTGCCACAGCCAGACATAAAAACAATTTTTATCCACGAGTAGTTGCTCTACTCAACGGCCAAAAATCTGTAGCCTCCTTTTGATCTGGTATTTTGTTGGTTCACATGCTTGATCAATGGTGTTTTATCATTAATGTCTTATTATTATTAATGTTTAGTGTTTTCTGAGTTATTTGTAACTATCACTGTATGTCATGTTGTTACTTGTGGGCAGAGCACCAAGGCAAATTCCTTGTATGTGAATACTTGGCCAATAAACTTACTTATTTATTATCAACTCTGAAAATTCGTAACCTTCATCATGAAATGTCCATTACGCCCGTATTTAAGTCACCTTTCTATTATTTCCAATATTGTAGCTCAAATGCCTTACTTTATACGTATGCTTACATTACAAACTGGGTGTTGTTTGACCTGCTGAATATTTCCAGCATTTTGTTTTTAATTCTAAACCTATCTTTGTTTTCCATGTATCCTGATTAGATTATTACTGTTACCATGGACCTAGAATCAAGAGCCATATGGCATCGCAACAGGCCCTTCAGCCCACCATGTCCTTGCGGACCATCAGGGAGCATTTGTCCTCATCCTATTTACCTCTATTCCACTAATTACAAAGCCAGGTTAACCATTCTCTCGCATTGCTCCATCCAAGGCAATATCGTGATGATGTTTAGTGTTGCAAAGTGAGTATATGCTTAATGGGAACCCTCCTGCACAATCATTTTTTCCTGTAGTGTGGTCAGAATACATGTAATATCCTACATGCATCCCAACCCACGTTTAATAAAATTGTATCATGACCAACTTTTCATATTCTTTGCCCCAGTTAATGAGGATTAGCATCCAATCTCCCTCGTTCATGACCTTATGTACCTGTGCTGCCACCTAGAGGTCTTTGGACTTCTACATCTAGTCCCCTACCAATAGTCTTACAGCACCAACAGTATCCTCCATGTTTGGACAAGGACCCGTCATTTATTTATTTGCCTTTGTACTCCACAATTTGAGATTTGTAATAGAAAAAAAAAAAAATCACATGTGGTTAAAGTGCACATTGTCAGATTTTATTAAAGGGTATTTTTATGCATTTTGGTTTCACCATGTAGAAATGACAGCTGTGTTTATATATAGTCGTCATTCCCACCCCCCCCCCCCCATTTCAGGGCACCATAATGTTAGGGACATATGGCTTCACAGGTGTTTGTAATTGCTCAGGTGTGTTTAATTGCCTCCTTCATTCAAGTATAAGAGAGCTCTCAGCGCCTAGTCTTTCCATCACCTTTGGAAACTTTTATTGCTGTTTATCAACATGAGGACCAAAGTTATGCCGTTGAAAGTCATTATGAGACTGAGAAACAAGAATAACACTGTTAGAGAGACATCAACCAAACCTTAGGCTTACCAAAATCAACTGTTTGGAACATCATTAAGAAGAAAGAGAGCACTGGTTAGCTTACTAATTGCAAAGGGACTGGCAGGCCAAGGAAGACCTCCACAGCTGATGACGGAATAATTATCTCTATAATAACAAAAAATCCCCAAACACCTGTCCGACAGATCAGAAAAACTCTTCAGGAGTCAGGTGTGGATTTGTTTTTGACCACTGTCCTCAGAAGACTTAATGAACAGAAATGCAGAGAAACCACAGGTTAGCAGCAAAAATAGATGGCCAGGTTATTGTTTGCCAAGAAGTACTTAAAAGAGCAACCAGTTTTGGAAAAGGTCTTATGGACAGACGAGACTAAGATTAACTTATATCAGAGTGATGGCAAGATCACAGTATGGAGGAGAGAAGGAACTGCCCAAGATCGAAAGCATACCACCTCATCTGTGAAACACGGTGGTGGGGGTGTTATGGCCTGGGCATGTATGGCTACTGAAGGTACTGGCTCACTTATCTTCATTGATGATACAACTGCTGATGATAGTAGCAGAATGAATTATGAATTGTATAGCCACATCCTATATGCTCATATTCAAACAAATACTTCAAAACTCATTGGCCGGCAGTTCATTCTACAACAAGACAATGATCCCAAACATACTGCTAAATCAACAGGAGTTTTTCAAAGCTAAATAATGTTCCATTCTTGAGTGGCCAAGTCAAGCACCCGATCTGAGCCCAATTGAGCATGCCTTTTATATGCTAAAGAGAAAACTGAAGGGGACTATCCTCCAAAACAAGCATAAGCTAAAGATGGATGCAATACAGGCCTGGCAGAGCATCACCAGAGAAGACACCCAACAACTGGCGATGTCCATGAATCACAGTCATTGCATTCAAGCAGTCATTGCATGCAAAGGATATGCAACAACATACTAAACATGACTACTTTCATTTACATGTCATTGCTGTGTCCCAAATATTATGGTGCCCTGAAATGGGAGGACAATGTATAAACACTGCTGTCATTTCTACATGGCGAAACCAATGTGTGTAACAATTCTTAAACATTTTGTCTACTCCAATGTGTAAAAATGGCCTGTATTAAAATCTGACAATGTGCACTTTAACCATATGTGATTTTTTTTTCCTATAACAAATCTCAAATTGTGGAGTAGAGGCAAATAAATACATGGGTCTTTATCCCAAACATTATGGAGGGCACTGTAAACAAGCCTTTTGGGCCACCACATCCATCTGTATTAATCTTGGTGTGTACCCATTTCCACCACCATCCCCCCCCCCCCCCCCCCAATTCCTGCTCCTTTTCCCTTCTCTGTACACTCAACTCCAATCCCATAGTCCCAATTTACCCTTTCCCATCCCCTTCCACCCACATCCCTTCCAGTGACTTTACATTTCTCTTTATCTAACATCCTTTTGTCTTCTTTACACCTTTAGCATTTGCCAATCAAACTCCCCTCTTCTATATCCACATAACACTTTCCCAGCTTACTCTTAACAACTCCAAATTTGATGGGAGTTTAAAATAAAATCACCAAGGATCAATGAAAGCAGGGCAGTCAGTGTATGTAAAACCTGTAAGGCCTTTGAGAATGTCACATACAGTGTGCTTAATCAGTAGGAAAAATAGATTATATGGAACCCTAGGTGAGCTAGCAAGTTAGATTTAAAATTGATCTGGAAGAAGGAATCGAAGGGTAGCTGAGCCATTGCATTGGTTAATGTGTCGGCACACTTGCCTTCATTGGGATGTGTAGTGAGTACAAAGGTTGGAACATCATGTACATCTTTGACGAGACCACAATTTAAGTACTGTGAGCAGTTCCAGTCACCCAGATATAGTTGGAAAGGTGCAGAAGAGATTTCCAAGGATGTTTCCTAGACTTGCAGGCGGAGAGAGGCTGGAGAAGGTGGGCCAAAGGCCCTGTTTCATGCTTTTAGCTGGCACAGATAAACACATCTCAATGGCAAAACAACTAAGTTTATTGAAGGCTTCAATACAAAGATTAGGAAACCAAACTGTTTAATTGAATGCAGGATACAAAAATTCATCATAAATAACCATGAAATATGAATGCACGTATTACTGCTAAATTACCTAAAAGACTTGGTAAATTTGTACCTTGCCTCTGCATCTTTTTTAAACAGCAACAGAATGGAAAGCCTCAACATTAGTTATACTTATTTTTGAGCAACTTCAGTCAGCTGCAGTACTGTTGATATGCTGGGCTCTGATGAATGCCTGCTGTCAAAAGGATGTCCTTCTTCATTTAGCCTTTCAGTGATGACAATCCAGCTCGCATTATTTCATCAACAAGAAGGATATTGCTGGCAATTACAGTACTGAAAAGAGTTTAAAACAAAAAGCTCAGTTCAATTGAACAAAAAAATCTATTGCATCAATGTTGCAATCTCAAATTAACGTGTTTCTATTTAACCTATCAGTTTAAAATATTCTTCAAATGCTTCAGCTGCAAATGTGCTTACAAAGTAGTTGTGATGATGGAAAATAAAAAAAGCCAAGCAAAAATGTTGCAGACGCATTAGGTGACTGAAACCAAGAGACCAAGAAACAGCTGATTTCCCATCAACCAGCACATTAAAAGTGGCAAAACTTTATCCACAGCAGACTTTTTCTGGTTATTAGTGCCATTTCAACATCACAACCTTGCCACCATAGACAATATTTTAGTTGGGGAGAAAGACGTGGACAAATTACTCGCTAGACTTAAGTTGATAAATATATCTGCTTGAAGAGTAGCAGGTTCTCCTACAGGATTGGTCACCTTTGGCTTTGAGGGATGTTCTACCAGACAAGTGTCAGGTGAATGGGAAGTGGGAATCTGCCAGTTCAATGCGATCAACAATCCTAAGGCATGACTGCTTTCTGGGAGTTAGGAAGAAAGATAATGAAAGGTTATTCTATTGTTCATTAGTTTGTTCCCACAATGACCACCATGAAAGGAAGAACTTCCAAATATCAAGGTCCAATTTAACAGCAAATTATTATCTTTTCATAAATGCGCCATGGCTTTTCCTTTGATGAAGGCAAATACAAAAGAGAAACAGAACATTGGTATATTAATGGAAGACCGTTAAATAACATTGATGTACAGAGGAATCTTGGGATCCATGCCCATAGATCCCAACAGTCGCAACGCAAGTAGATAGAGTGGTAAAGAACGCAGGTGACAATGCTTGCCATCATCAGTTCGGGGCATGGAGTATAAAAGTCAGGCAGTCATGTTGCAGCTTTATCGGACTTTGATTTGATTAGGCCAATATGGAGTTTTGTGTGCAATTCTGGTCAATGCATTACAGGAGGAAGTGGAGGCTCGCGACGGTGCAAAGAGGTTTACAAGAATGTTCAAGAGGACACAGAATGCTGGTGTATCTCAGCTGGCCAGGCAACATCTCGGGTGAACATTGCTAGGTGACATTTTAGGTTGAAACCCTTCTTCATACTGCTGCCAGAATGCCACCTGGATTAGAGGATATTGGTTTAAGGAGAGATTGGACAAACATGGATTATTTTCCCTGGAGCATCGAAGGCTAACAGAACAGCTCACACTTAGTGTCCAACTCCTGGAAATTATTTAGCCTAACTGAAAGTTTCATGCTGTGACAACCAAGAAAGAAAAATCCCCCAAGATCCCTCTGTACATCAATGTTAAGGGTCTTGCCATTAACTGTACACTTTCAACTTACATTTAACCTCTCAAAGTATATCACCTCACACTTGCATGAATTAAATTCCACCTTCCAATTCTTCGCCCGTATCTGTAAGTGATCTATATCCCACTGTATTCTTTGACAGCCTTCTTTCCACAACCACCTACTTTGGCATTGTCTTCAAACTTACTAACCAACCCATCTACATTTACGCCCCAAATAGGATGAAAACATATCTCCATCACAAACAGAGGTCCTAGTACAGGCTTTTGCAAAACCACTGAGCACAGATCTCCAGACAGAATAAAACCCATCCACTTCTAACCTCTGTGTTCTATGGGGAAAACAGGTCTGGATCCAAATTATCAAGTCACTGAGGATCCTGTGCTTTATCTTCTGACAATGAGGGACTTAATCAAGTGCATTATGTAAATCCATTAAGACAACACCCATTGCCTATCCCTCAATTCCTTTGTCAACACTTAAAAACACTCAGAATTTAGAAAAGATCGGACCTGCATTTCAGGAACATTGGATAATTAAGGACATGTTCATTATCCCCAATTATCCCATTCTCTTCCAGTACAACTAAATCCTATGCCAAAGAATCTTCTCCGATTGCTTCCCTTCAACTGATAAGAGGCTCACCAATCTATAATGTCTTGGATTAACACCCCTTCTCAAAGGAACATTAGCTTCTCTTCAGTATCTCACCGGTGGCTAGAGAAGACACATAGATCTATGTCAAGACCCCAGCAATCTCCTCTTTTGCCTCTCTCAATATCCTGGGATAGATCCCATAAGGCTCCAGGGACTTACACATTTCCTTTTTTTTGATCAAATTTATAATTTTCTGGTGTTTCAAGGTTGCCTTACCTTGTCACACACATTCTTACTCCTGATTGCAACTTGCTGCCCTGATCTCCCACGCTCCTGCCTAGTGATGTTGTATTTTGCCGTACACCAATTTAATACACCCCCCAAAAGATTCTGACATCCTTATTCATATCTTAAAACTTATGGACTTGTGATCACTGTTCCCAAAATATATGGGAATCTGTATTATAAGGGAAAAAATATCCAGGTCAGGTTTATTTCTGTCACTTACCATGAATGAAGCAGCTGTTTTTTGACATTATAATTGTCCCAAACTCCCATTTCTGCAGCTAACATTGGTTCACCTGCAGCATGTTGAATCACAACAGACAATGGTGCATTAAAAAACGCCGCTTTTATTAACCAAATTTAAATTACAAAGGCAAAGCCGATTTCAAGAATCAACAAGAAAATAAGAAATAATCAAGTGACTCTTTACATTGCGCACATCAATTGAAACATATTACTAGCCCTTCACCCACCTATTTACATTAATATAATTTACTTATATTTGATCAAGTCCATCCTCCCAAATAGATTCTACCATTCACTGCGGGTAGTATGCAATGACCAATTAACAGACTAATCCCAGTGCTAACTTACCAGTGTTCACGTCCACTCCAGCAAGTTGACCACTTTTGGAGTATTCTGTCTGAATTTTCACAAGTGTCTCTTGAGGGTCATATCCTGAATTACGTGCAAGTACCTGAAACAAACAGGAGTTGATATATTTATACAGCAAATAATGTTACCAATGCCATATCTAGCTTAGGCCAAAATTAGACAGAACACAGGCAAAAGTATTTTGATGTGGAAGAGAGCATAGCAATGTATAAAGACTTATTGCACTTTCGATTACTTTCCACATGTAATAGTTGAAAGTACATCTTCAACATTCTTTTGCACTTGAAAGTACGAAATACCAAAATGCATCAAATATGTCTTATTAACTAATAGTTGTCAGGATGAACAATTTCAATTTAAAGCCAAAAGGATGCAATTAAATTCCCCCTCCGACTCCGCACTCATTTATACCAGCATGTCAATATATATGGAGACATACTTTGTCGTAAGAAATTCTTACCTTGGGAATAATCAACAGAGCATCTGCAAATGCTTGCACTCCTAACTGTGCTCTGCCCTTTACGCTGGATTTGTGTTTGATCAAAGCATCTGCTACAGCAACTTCAAATGCACCTCCACCTGGCACTACACATCCTATTAAAACAAAAGTTAAAAAATAATTTGGCCACCATCAGGTTAGTTTTAATTCAAACATGGAAGAATTAGCTCACCAAATGCCTCAATGGTTAATTATGCTTTGTTGTATGTGTTTTTAAACATAAATCCAAGAAAGGGATTGTGGCACAATGAAAAACTTATTATTAAACAAAAAAATATATAGAATTGGAAAGCACAAATAGATTCTAGTTCTGATAACCCACAAAGCTCTCAAGCATATTAGTCAGGTACAATAATAGAGATCTGCCAGCCCCCATGTCATTTCAGCACAATCTTCAGGAAACAGAAGAAAATCTATGCAAGCCGTGGAACTCATTCTGATATGTCATGTGCCTAGATTTGGAGTTTATCAAGGAAGGAGATCCAAGGCGTTGGAGCACACAGCTCTTCAACAAGGTTGTGAAGATTCCGCTACCAGCTCACTTTCAAGAGTCAAGTGTTTAATTGTCTTATGTCCCAGATAGAACAATGAAATTCTTACTTGCTGCAGCACAACAGAACACGTAATCATAATAAATACAAACAACTCAGAAAAATAACAAACAATAACTGTGCAATAATAATAATAATAGTAGTCTATTGTAGTTCATAGCTTATGAGATTGTTGTGTATAATAGCCTGATGGCTGTAGGGAAGAAGCTGTTCCTGAACTTGGACGTTACAGTTCTCAGGCTCCTGTACCTTCTTCCCGATGGCAGTGGTGAGATGAGTATGTGGCCAGGATGGTGTGGTTCTTTGATGATATTGGCTGCCTTTGAGGCAGCGTCTTCGATAGATCCCTTTGATGGGGAGGTGGTCAGAACCGGTGATGGCCTGGGCAGTGTTTACAACTTTTTGCAGTCTTTTCCGCTCCTGGACGTTCAAGTTGCCGAACCAGGTCACAATGCAACAAGTCAGTGTGCTCTCTACTGTGCACCAGTAGACGTTCAAGAGAATCCTCTTTGACATTCTTCTCCGGAAGTAAGGCGCTGATGTGCTTTTTTTATGATTGCATCTGTGTGCTGGGAAGGAAAGATCATTGGAAATATGCACGCACAGGAATTTAATGTTTTCGACACCCTCCACCAACGTCCCAATGATGTAAACAGGATTGTGGGTCCTCAACCATCCTCTTCTAAAGTCCTCAATCAGTTCTTTGGTTTTGCTGATATTCAGAGCCATGTTGTTGTGCTGGCACCATATGGTCAGTCGGTCGATCTCACTTCTATATACTGACTCATCACCATCTGTAATTCGTTCCACAATGGTGGTGTTATCAGCTAACTTGAAAATGGAGTTCACACAATGTCCGGCTACACAGTCATGAGTAAAGAGTGAGTAGAGCAGAGGGCTGAGCACACAGCCTTGAGGTGCTCCCGTACTGATTATCGCCGAGGATGAAGTGTTTCTGTCAATTTGAACAGACTTGCAGAGGGATGCGCAGAGACCCAGTTCCGTGAGTTTCGTAACCAGCGTGGAGGAGATGATGGCATTGAACTGTAGTCTATAAACAACAGTCTGACGCAAGTATTTTTATTGTCCAAGTGGTCCATTGCGGAGTGGAGAGCCAGTGAGATCGCATCCTCCGTGGACCTATTGTGATGGTAAGCGAACTGTAGTGGGTCGACGTTCTTATTGAAGTAGTCGCTGATATGCCTCATAATCAACCTCTCAAAGCACTTTATCACCACGGACGTTAGTGCCACTGGTCAATAGTAATTGAGGCACATTACTTTACTCTTTTTGGGTATTATTGATGAAGCAGGAGGGAACCTCAGACCTCAACAGAGAGAGATTGAAAATGTCCACGAAAACACCAGCCAGTTGGTCTGCACAGATTTTGAGAACTCGACCGGGTATACTATCAGGTCTTGGGGCTTTCCGAGGGTTCTACCTGCTGAAGGATCTTCTGACGTTGGCCTCTGTGACTGTGACAGTAATACCATCAGGGCGTATGGGGGCTCAGGAAAGCACATCAGTGTTCTCCCTATCAAAGCGTGCATATGACGCATTGAGCTCATCAGGGAGTGATGCTTCACTGTCGCTTGAGCTGCCCCCTGATTTCAGGCAGCAAGTTCAAGACCATCACCGTTTAGGTGTGTGCACTGTCTAGATAATTCACTCTAGTTAAATTATCTCTAAACGCAGAACTCAGAGTAGTGGTATAACTGGAGTGCCACAGAAATTTAGTATAACCTGTCTGCAAATATTCTACACCAATGAAAGCATCTCAACAGTCTTTTTAACTGCATTCTTTACCATGCTGGAACTTTTAAACAATCAGCGGACTGTTTAAGTTAAGTTTGTTTTGTTTAGAAGGAAATAGAGGGGACATAATTGTGGTGTATTAAATTGCGTGGTCTGGAAGCGCTCATCAAATTTAAACTTGGCCAAGGATCAAGTGCTGGAAAGTTAGATTTGGCTGGGTAACTGTTAACCAGAAGACACGATGGGCCAAATGGCCCTCTCCTGTTTTGTAAAGTTTCATTCCATTATTTTGAAATATGTGGCTTAGTCAGGTACTGTCAGCAAGATTTGGTAAACATGTTTTATGTGGAAAAACCTTTTAAAATCTATGGACAAGACCTCACGGCAGACTAATCAATGAAGCATCCTGAAACAGTTTGTCGCCGAGTGACAATACCCGCGCATTAACACTATCCTACACACATTAGGGACAATTTACACATGCCAATTAACCTACAAACTGTTCATCTTTGGAGTGTGGGAGGAAACCCAAGATCTCAGAGAACACCCACACAGCCACGGGGAGAAAGTACAGACTCTGTACCGACCGCACCCATAGTCAGGATCAAACCCGGGTCTATGGTACAGCAAAGCAGCAACTCTACCACTGTGCTACCATGCCGCCTCTTTATTTCTTGTTTTTTTTTTAAATATAAAGTTTCCTTTGGGGTTCTGGAAGACTCTTGATAATTACAATTTGTAGTTTAAACTAACAAATTTTCTAGTAGACAGAAAATGACAAGTGGAATCCACTTAATGGTGTTGGACATTACTTAATACAGTTGGAACGATAATTAAGATAAGGAAAAGCCTATCAAATGGCTAAAAAGAACAGAGGATACGGGCCAAAAGTGATCACAGCAACAACAGAATACAGAAGCAAGGTTATGCTAGAAGTGCACGGGCCATTCTTTGGAAAGTGAGCCCAAAATGCCACACACATGACCAGACGACATCACAAAGTAATACATTAAAACATTCTTGTAAGAGGTTAATCTTATTTGTTACTATTTCGCTACCTACAGAACTATAATGCACGTCTGCTAAAGATATGAGCATTCTCGCTTTTTAAAATTCAGGGTTTATAAGATAAAGCTGAGTTACAACAAAAATGCTTCCGTGTGAGGATAAATTTAATGGAAAATACCAACAATGTAATTGTACTTGAACTTGTTTAACTGTTCAATGAGAGAATAACATTTCTGTGATTCATCCTTGTTTACCAGACCAACAAGGCACGGTTGCAACGTCACATTTAACTTGATGCCTTCAATCATGTAAATTAAAATCACTTGCCATCCTCAATTGCGTTTTTTACTGCACGTAGACCATCACGCAGAGCATCTTTGATCTGTGTTAAAGTGTGCTTATTTGGACCCTTGAGAAGCAGTGTCACTGACCGAGGATTGTTGCATTCCTCAACAAAAGTGAACTTTTCTTCACCCTGCATTAAAAAAGTCAAATTTTATGCAACACAAGATCCAAATCCCAACACAAAATTTCCCTTCTAAGGAAACGAACAGTTTAACACCCCACCTGAAATATGTCTGATAATATATCACTCTTTCTATAATAGTGCCATGTCCTTTGGACCTGGAACAAAGTTTGAATCTGCAATGCCATTCAGCATTAAAGGCCTGTATTTTATAATTTCAATGGCAGGAACATAACCTTAATTTACAAATGCCTCTGTTCCCTTATCTTAATTAAGATAAGTTTAAGTTATCATAAGTTTACAAGTGATGTGCTGGAATTTAGTGGTATATCAGCCAATGGCCAAAGTGCCTGTTTGTAACAGGAAGTTGATTTTTTTTTTTTTAATTTTATTTAAATAGGGTTCATGTCATGAATATTTGCTACACATTCTGCATCAAAAATAAAAGGGCAACCTTCAGTAATCTGTTTTACTTTTGGCTTTTGCTAGCACAGATGGAGTTTTCATTAGCATGCAAAACAAAATATCTTATTGTTCCATTCTTCTTGGAAAGAGGTCCTTCTGCAGTTGTACAGGGCCTTGGTGAGACCACACCTGGAGTATTGTATGCAGTTTTGATCTCCAAATTTGAGGTAGGACATTCTTGCTATTGAGGGAATGCAGCATAGGTGTATGAGGTTGATTACCAGGATGGCGGAACTGTCATATGTTGAAAGAATGGAGTGACTGGGCTTGTACACATTGGAATTTAGGAGGATGAGAGGGGATCTTATTGAAACATAAGATTATTAAGGGATTGGACACACTAGAGGCAGGAAACATGTTTCCGATGTTGGGGGAGTCCAGAACCAGGGGCCACAGTTTAAGAATAAGGGGTAGGCCATTTAGAACACAGATGAGGAAAAACTTTTTTATAGACATTAGGTGCAGGAGTAGGCCCTATGGCCTACTCGTGCACATATTATCTATAAAAAAGTTTTATAGACAATGTGATCATGGCTGATCATCCACAATCAGTACCCCGTTCCTGCCTTCTCCCCAGAGAGTTATGAATCTGTGGAATTTTCTTCCTCAGAAGGCAGTGGAGGCCAATTCTCTGGATGCTTTCAAGAGAGTTAGATAGAGCTCTTAAAGATAGCGGAATCAAGGGATATGGAGAGGGCTGGAATGGAGGACTGATCGTGGATGATCAGCCATGATAACAGTGAATGGCTATGCTGGCTCGAAGGGCCGAATGGCCTACTCCTGTACCTATTGTCTATTAAACTGTGTGTACTATTAAATTATCCCGCAGTGGTTTCCTAAAGTATAATCAGCATGTGGCAAAGAAGTCACCTGGCAAAGGGGGTTATTCATCTAATTTATGTTGTTGTGTTTACCTGTGGATAACCATAAACATTGGCAAACCATTAATATTAAACCAATAACTACATTTCATTATTCACTCAAAGCAGCACCTAACATCACCATCAGAATCTAACATTACCACCACCTACCAATGTTTGTTCATACACAAGCCCAGCTTGTCCCAAGCAGTCCAGGGTAAGGTCCTCCACAGAATTCATGGCAATGCCTCCACAAGCAAGTGTTAACCTGAAATTAAAGTGGGCATTAGCACAATGGTTTAATTACCATAAGACCTCAGGTTCATATCCTTAAATTTAATTGCATTAGTATTTGCATGCTTTTTCACATGGATAAACACACCGTTTCTTTTTCAAGAGGCATTACATGACAAGTTGGTAGCAATCAAATACCAGGACAGTGTTTTAAATATTGCTCAAAAGAAGAATCAGGGTAGCTATGAAATACTTCAAAGTGAAGTCCCAAACTTCCTAACAAGTTTAAAAGACAAGAAAAAAGTCATTAAACATTTGAGTATGGGAGATACTTCCTGTATAAGCAATTGAACCTAAAATGTTTTTATATATTTTTGCTGCCAATTCAAAAAGCAGGCAAAGTCCAAATTATTTTCTGTTTACCAACATCAAGTGCAGCTCAAATGATCACTCCAACATCTTCTTGACATCCAGATTAAGGGAATAATTTTCAGGCTCTATGATTTTTTTGCTCAACTCTTTATGGTTATTGACCTCTGTATGTAAAAACTGGAAATCTGCAAAACAAAATCCTGCCATATTCAGGAAGTCTGATATTGGCTAGAGAGAAACCGAGAGAATCATTCAACTAAGTGATTATTTCTGTACCTGTGATTTTGATTTGTACAAGCATCATTTTGTGTTAATAGTCATATTCAGATTCCCAAACACAATAGGATATACAATAGCGACAAAGAAACTGCAGATACTAGAACCTTTTCTCTCAGACTTTTCAGAGTACAAATGCTGAAGGAACTCTGTAGGTCAGGCAACTTCTATGGAGAAAATTCCCAGATGTCATTTTGGTCAGAACCCCTCAGTCTGAAAGGTCTGTCGACATCTGTCCACTCGCTCCGCAGATACTGCCTTGAATGTGAAAGTGACTAACCTCTCCATGTTTCTCCGCTTCGCTCTTCTCAGTGCCACAATGCCTTCTTTTGCAAATGCATCCAATGATAATGGATCAATGCCCTGCCATGTTAAAAACAAAAACTGTTCATTCCAACTGATCACTTAGAACACAGAAACAGACACTTTGGACCACCAACCATTAAGGTCCGATTTACAGTAATCCTGTTTTATTCTAAAAAAATGTCAATCAATTCCCACCTGATCTACCAATCAGCCACACAAGAGGAATTAATCTGACAAACCATACATCCTTGTGATGCAAGAAGAACCTGAAGCACCAAGGTCACAGGGGAAAAGTGCAAACTGCTTTGAGTGCTCAGGATTGAACTCAGCTGATGGAAGGTATGTGGTAGTAATGCCATTAGTTACGCCAGTCTCAGGAAACCTACAAAAAGGTACATATGCAAGGGACATTTTTTTTAAAGCCACGGTGAAAACGTTAGGTTATACTTGGGTCTGCTCCCCCAACACAATATTGCATCACTCACCTGTCCCCACAACGCAACCAGATTCCCCAATGCAATATTCCACCACTTTCACTTTTCTCTTCCCCCTCCCTCCGATCCTCCGCACAGTGAATCACCCTGTGTGGGGGTCATGGTGCCGATGCAGTGCGGTCAGTGACTCTGGGTGGGCGGAGGGACCAGACTGTCCAACTTGCTGCAGCTGATGGGGACGTTGCCAGGATTTGTGTCCCCGTGTGTCCAGACAACGCTGACCTTGGGGGTGGGGGGAGCAGTTGGGGATGTCCAGAGGGATTCGCTCCTTCCGCCGCTTACAGTGGGTGTCTGAATGTCCTTTGGTGCTCGGGTTCAGTGCGCTCAGTCACCCTCAATCCGCTGGCACACTACTCTTTTGCAAGTCAGTCACGAAAACCATTTGTATCTTCTCTCTGTCCGTGAGCAGCAGTACAAGTTGCCTGTGTGGTACTGCAGAAGGCACTCTGTGCGTCAGCTGTCTTGCGAGTGCATTGTGACGGCATTCAGATTTTTTCCTCCAAAATTTGTGAGTTTTTGGGCCGTTTTTAAAATTTCATCGATTAATAACTTCAAAAATATAGGTGGAAATGCGACAGGAAGATGTTTATCGCCACCACGGGGAAAATGTGAGTAGGATGTGTGAAAATGGGAAGGCTGTGGCCTAGCATTTGGTAGATAGGAATTAACCATTGACACAGAGACACATCGTGGGCACAAAAGGAAGACTTTTAGTTATGTAGCGATTCAAGGAATAATAACCATGTGGTTATATGGAAACAGCCCCACCACCAAGTGCCTTGGGATAATCACCTGAAAGTTAGAAGTAAGGCTGCTAAACTTTCAGGTGCAAAGACCACACTCCCACCCAAAATAGAAATACGATTGTTACTAAAACAAATAATACAGGAAGGTTGAGTTTTAAGGGCTATATTCTATTTGTATTCAAATGTCAAAAGTTGCTCAAGTTGAGGCAAATGCTCTTTGGCAATGGAGATCCGACATTAGCATTCCATCAAGAACGTTGGCTTCAGTACCAACTGGACTAAAATTAGAAATAGGCAATGCCAATTGTTCTTCAGCAGAATTAGAATTAGAATGCATTATTGTCATTGCATGTGTCACATGCAATGAGATTACTGTGGGATCCAAAACAGCGCACCTGCCCTGTAACACACAAAAGCTCCAGAAACAAAACTATGTAATAGAGCATTTATTTACCTTTTGGTTAATTACTACAAATCCTTTCTTGGAATCTCCACAAACTTTTCTCTTCAGTGCAATAATTTTATTAACTCTGTCTTCAATGAACTTTCTCTCTGCTTGCACAAATTTGTCCCTCTCATCGGCACTTTTGTAGAAGAATCCAGAATTTACTTCTCTGAGTACAAATTTAAAAAAAATAGCTGGTTATTGCAGAGCATTTTACAGATTAAATTCTATTGAGCCATAACCAAATCAATAAAATTGACAACAGTATTTGTTTAATTTTGTTTTTGCAATATTCACTAGGCACCATTTAAATTTTTTTCAACCAAAACCTATTTGCCTTAGGCCAAAGGTTTCAGAGCACCACTGGCAATGAGCTCGACTCTCGCGTCCATACCCGAGTACTGAAATGTAACAGACATGCTGAAGGTCAAACGTCAGAATAAACGTACTTGGCGGAGGGCAGCTGTTGATACTGGATAAATGACGATTGCTGTTCAATTATTTTCTACGATTCTAGTGCCAAAATGTTATTATTTTTATTTCTAAATTCAAACTTATTTAAATCTAATGCAAGCTTTGCTAAACATCTCCATGATGTATTTCCCTGCCTTGTTTGACCTCCAAAATTAATAAGATACAATCTATCTCAGATGAATGATGTCCTTGATTGTAATTTCTGAGAGTTATGTTTTTAATCGATAATTTTCTCAGCTTCAACATTCAATAGACAGGCCAATAATTATATGGTCTAGATTGCCAGTTTAATAAGCCACCCTCGGCATTTCTGTTACCATGATATCCTCAAAGTGTCCCAAATAGAACAATACTCCAGCGGAGCACTAATCAGTATTTTGAGGGATATTTAGCAGAACTTCCTAACTTTTGTCTCCTATTCCCCATGAGAACCTCCCATAGGCCTTTGTCAAATCGACATTGCATAATTTCAACCGGACATGTACATTCCCAAATCTCCATTCCGCTATTCTCATCCAACTCCTTAAAACACATTTCCCAATACTCAATGATCGTAAATCAGAGTTCTAACCCTGGTTGCAGTCAGGAAAACAACATCCTTACAATGACCATATTTATAATTCAAGATAGCTTGGAGAATTTCAAAAGCTGACTCCACATACGTCTTTTCATACTCCAGTGAAACACTGCAAGTGAGAATATAAGCATTTTCCACTCTTTTCTTCATATCCGGATGACGAGCACCATGATCCAATACTATTCCTCTCACAAGGCTGGAAAATAAATATCAAATTATCCATCAATTCGACCCTTCCCACCAGCCCACACCCAACCACCAACCCCCCCCCCCCCACCCCTCACAACCCCTCCTGGCCCCACAACCCCACTTCTCCCCCTCCCACACACCATTATATAAAATGTATTGATGATGGTTGGCAAATAATAAAATAAAAAAGATTGGATGCTTCTCTCAAGAAAAGGAAGCTGGGAGTCAACTAGACGTCTTAAATTGATTGAGTAGATGCAGAAAGAATCACTTCTTCAATTACTTATGCTGATATTGTTCATGTGACCTTCACAATTAACAACCATATTCTAAAAATTGCAAAACATTTGTTCTAATTTTGTTGATTTTGTTCTGAATCACAATAAGATTTATGGCCAGCGCTTTCTTCACATTAGTAGTTTGATACAAATGAGAAACTTGACACACGACACCACCGTTTCCAATGCAACAATCAACTTTCAGTTGGTAATACCTACTTTGTGTCACTCTCAGTTTTGTGTTTCATCTCCATAATTTCAACCATGAAGAGATCAATGGGTTCATTTGGTTTCTTCACTGTTAAAACAGCATCAACCACAGCCTACAAGTGATCAGAACACAGTTAGACATTCTAAATACAACCACAAAAATAATTCAAGGATTCTAGCATTGCAACAATATATTGCAGGATTTAAATCAAATTATTTCCAAGCAAGAAATTAGATATTGACATTTGGTTAAACATCATTAGACACTTGGACTAAGGTTTATGCTGCTGATGAGGTCCTAACGCATAAAGATGCAGTTCCATGATCCACATCCGCAATAGGACCACGCCAAGGAAATGTCATATCATTCAACTCTACAGAAAATTAAGCAACTCATCCCAGTATTCAGCCCTGGTCCAATAACATTTGCAGCACAAGTTGCAAAGCCCATTTCCAACAATGATCAAAATCTAAACTTGATGTTCAACAACATTGTGAGAGACCTGACTGATGATGTGGCAGCTTTTAATTACAGTCTCATTTGTAATAAAAACACAACATTAAAACTGCAAGTCCATAACACCAATTCATCCAGATAAACAACAACAACCTGCCTCAGTACACAATATTGAAAAACATTTGAAAAATCACTACCAGTAGCAAGGATATCTAATATACTGGACCTTCAATGTTCATGTGTGTCTTGATAGCACATTATTGACTAAGCACTGAAAGATAAAGCTGCCACACAATATGCAGGAGCCTAGTGAGGGATAAACCCAATTGACAGAACTTGCAGTAATAAAGCCCCGTCTTTCCACTGATAAAACATTTACTCATAGGATTCTGCTCCAATGGAATGGCGAATAAAACAGGATGTGGCGTTTGGGGAAGCAGCACAATTGCATGCCAGATTTTATCGTCCATTGCCTAGACACTACCATCGTCTAGGGCACCAACTTTTATTCAGTAAGTGGAATAAAAGTGCATCCAGTACCTATAAACAAGATACCAACTGCCACATAGTATTCAGTAATACAGTGTTGTAACAGGTAAGACTGCTGACTCACAGCTCCAGCAAGCTTGGATGAATCCTGATCTGCAGTGTTTTGTGCAGTTGGAGGAACTCAGCAGGTCAGGAAGCATCTGCGGAGGGAATGGACAAATGACGTTTTGGGTCTGGACCCTTCATCAGTCTGAAGGTCATGACCTGAAACATCTGTCCATTCCCCTCACAGATGCTGCCTGACCCACAAAGTTCCTCTATCCCTTTTTTGTTGCTTAAGATTCCAGCTACTGCAGTTTCTTGCACCTACAAAATCAAATTATATCTTGCCAACAGTCACGTCGGCAAGGGTGGCACAGGAGATCCGGGTTCAATCCCGACTGCGGGTGTTGTCTGTGCAAAGTTAGTACATTCTCCAAAGACAAACAAATTTGTAGGTTAATTGGCTTGGTATAAGCATAAATTGTCCTTAGGGTGTGTAGGAGAGTGTTAATGTGCTGCTCGCTGGTCGGTGCAGACTCGGTAGGCCGAAGGGCATGTTTCCGCGCTATATCTCGAAACTAAATGTCACTGTGATATCTCAAGTTTTGTAATGTCCGGGCAATAATTAAAACTTTGACTTTTACTGCAAACATAAAAATTTTTTAAATAACGTACATGCTGTAAAACCTTGTGCTCACCTTTTTAATGCGGCTTCGACAGAACAAAGCACCAATTTAAATCAAGGTGAAGATAATTTAGCATGATGTCTGACTGCTTTAACTATAGAAGAGCTAACGCAGAATTCAGTCATGCACAACTAGCCAATACCTGGCTGTTTTGAAAGAACTTTCACTGATTTGAATTGAATATAACTTTATGGCAAACCACTTTTGAAAAACAATAACAACTCAAATACCCAGTACTACTATAAAATAGAAAGTTGCATCAAGAATCCAGGATTTCCACAAATGTGGTGCAAACATGTTTTATCAACCGGAATTAAATTCTCTGCTGGTACTACCTGGATTAAATAGTTTTTTTTTTTTTTAATTGGATGGTCGTCGCATTCAACTGCTCAGAAAATCAATAGCCAAATACAAGATTGAAAACAGGACGAGTATAGAAAGCATTTTTTCAGGTGTGTAAATACCTCTGTCAAGATATCCGCCAATTCTCTGTGGACTTTTGTGCGCAATGAAGTCCTGGCAACATTAATGAGAGTCTCTCTGTCCATCTCTTTGGATACTTTCACCTGCTCCAACATCTCCAGGGCCTTCTCTTTTGCTGCTTCAAACCCTTCAGTCACAATTCTGGGATGCAAACCCTGAATGGAAAAGCCATCAGATGAGCATTTATTTTCCAAGTACACTTTGCTAAACTCGATCACATTTAGGATATTAGTCATAGTGCAATTTATAAATTGTATTTTTGGTTTTCAAATCTTTTGTTGGTCTTGCTCTTCATGTCAAATCTTCAATCCTACAAATCTCCAATTGGGCATCTTGGACTTTCACAAGTCAAGCTCTTGAATTCAATCCCAATTCTCTCCACACCCATTTCCTCCAAAGCCTCTGTCTATTCTAACATCTTACACAGTTGAATGCATGGTTGGTGACACTTCTAACTCTTGAAACATTAATAAATGTGCTGTACAATGGACAGCGTTGCTCAAATGTGAAATAGTTCTCAGTTATAACATTCAGCGCAAATGAATTCTTCTTACAAATAGTAAGCCATTCAGTAAGAATGTGACTGAACCTTGAACTCAGCTGTAAAATTAAACATTTACAGACCTGTCATCTTATTCATCACTTAATGGTCTGTGTTGCTATCTTCAAGCACCCATGCATATTCGCTCCCAGATTGCTTTGTTCTAAATGGCTTGATTTATTTTGTTTTTTTTGTTTTTAATTAATTTTATTAGAAGCAATTGTACAAGGATAAGACGATCGACATAGCAGTTATACAATTATTGTACAGCTTCATTTTTAACCTTATAACCTAAATTAAAAAAGGAAAACAAAGAAAGAAAAGAGTGAAGATAAAAAAAAGTAAAATACACAAGAGCAGGAAAAAGACCCCTAAGCTACCAAAGAAGTACAGGAGAAAAGAAAAGATGGAGATATACCACCCCCCCCCCCCATCCCTGCCGTCGGATTTAAATTTAAATTTGTGTTTAACCATTCTGTTGTTGCAGAAATTCAGTAAAAGGTAACCATGTCTTAAGAAATTGATCTGTTTTCTTTCGCCAAAACAAGCCTAATGTTTTCCAAATGTAGTGTCTCGGACATATCCGTAATCCACATCTTCACTGTAGGGACGGTTGCCCGATTCCAAAATTGTGGTGAGTATTAATTTTTTCGCCATTTTTAGGCCGTAATTGAGGAAACTTCTTTGAAATATCGTTAGCTTACAGCAGGCCTCTGACATACCTAATGTGATCAGTTTTATATCTGGTTCCAATTTAATTTTAAGTATTTTGGAGAAGGTATCAAATATTCCCCTCCAGAAGTTTTGTAACTTTATACAGGCAGCGAAAGAATGGATTATAGTCGCTTCTTGGAGGAGACATTTATCACAAATAGGAGAGACATTTGGGAAGATCTTGTTCAATTTGGTTTTTGAATAGTAGAGCCTGTGCAGTATTTTAAATTGTATCAGAGAGTGCATAACATTAAGAGAGCAGTAATGTATGTATAAAAGGCTTTCCTCCCAGCTATCCTTTGAGATTTTCATTTTTTATGCTCCTATTTTCTATGTTACTATGCAAGACAGTGAGGGGCATTTTGTTTTAGTCATGCAAGTTCCTCTCCCTTACCTCACTACCCAAGAAACTGATGACTTCCAAATCACATGTGCTTAAAGTACACATTGTCAGATTTTATTAAAGGGTATTTTTATACATTTTGGTTTCACCATGCCGCTGTGTTTATACATAGTCCCCCCATTTCAGGGCACCACAATGTTAGGGACACGTGGCTTCACAGGTGTTCAATTGCCTCCTTCATGCAGCTATGAGAGAGCTCTCAGCACCTAGTCTTTCCTCCACCTTTGGATGTATATTGCTGTTTATTAACATGAGGACCAAAATTGTGCCAATGAAAGTCAAAGAAGCCATTATGAGACTGTGAAACATGAATAAAACTGTTAGAGACATCAACCAAACATTGGACTTACCAAAATCAACTGTTTGGAACATCATTAAGAAGAAAGAGAGCACTGGTGAGCTTACTAATCGCAAAGGGACTGGCAGGCCAAGGAAGACCTCCACAGCTAATGATAGAAGAATTCTCTCTATAATGAAGTAAAATCCCCAAACACCTGTCTGACAGATCAGAAACAGTCTTCAGGGTCAGGTGTGGATTTGTCAATGGCAACTGTCTGCAGAAGACTTCATGAACAGAAATACAGATGCTACACTGCAATATGCAAACTACTGGTTAGCTGCAAAAATAGGGTGACCAGGTTACAGTTTGCCAAGAAGTAGTTAAAAGAGCAACCACAGTTCTGGAAAAAGGTCTTCTGGACAGACGAGACAAAGATTAACATATCAGAGTGATGGTAAGAGCAAAGTATGGAGGAGTGAAGGAACTGCCCAAGATCCAAAGAATACCACCTCATTTGTGAAATACAGTGGTGGAGGTGTTATGGCCTGGGCATGCATGGCTGCTGAAGGTACTGGCTCACTTATCTTCATTGATGATACAACTGCTGATGGCACTAGCATAATGAATTCTGAAGTGTATATACACATCCTATCGGCTCAAGTTCAAACAAATGCCTCAAAACACATTGGCCGGAGGTTCATTCTATTCTTGAGTGTCCAAGTCAATCACCCGAACTGAACCCAATTGAACATGCCTTTTATATGCTGAAGAGAAACCTGAAGGGGACTAGCCCCCCCAAAACAAGCATAAGCTAAAGATGGCTGCAATACATGTCTTGCAGAGCATCGCCTGAGAAGACATCCAGCAATAGAATTTTTTCTATTACAAAACTCAAATAAATAACTATTACAAAAAAGCAAATAAATAATGATGGGTTTTTGTCCCAAACTGTGATTAAAGAAAACCGATCAGTTGAGTTTCAAAATCCACACTAAACTTTCTACATGGCAAGGAATGCTATTTCTGAAGAAGGGTCTCGACCCGAAACGTCATCCATTCCTTCTCTCCAGAGATGCTGCCTGACCCGCTGAGTTACACCAGCAGTTTGGTTGCTGGTGTAACTCAGTTTGGTTTAAACCTGCATCTGCTGTTCTTTCTTACACAAGGGATGCTATTAGTTTTTATTCTTCTGGAATGAACAAATCAGATCCAGTGCTCAGGTTTATGTATTTTGAGGATCCAACATTTATATAACTGGATATATAACGAGATATCCACATTTATGGCCAGAAAGGAAGTGTAAAATATAAATGATGGATTACAGGTACACGCAATGTCACTTATTTATCCCAACTCTACATTTTATTACACACTACCCAACCAAGGATCATAATCTTGTATAGAATTCTGATATTTTCCTCAAGCAACCTGCTACTGCTACAATCAATCTCTACATATGAAAGTCATCTAATGCTTTCAGATTCAGATCTGAGAGACAAATTGCAAGACATTGAACACAATCTGCCTATTAGTTTACAAACTTTTAAATACCTCTGAAATGTAGAGATCAGCTTGTTTCAGCAGCTCACCAATAATCAGCACATTGGAGGTGGTGCCATCTCCTGTCATGTCATCCTGAGCAGTAGCCACTTTAGCTATTAAAGAGGCTGTTGGATGTTGTATTTGCTGTAAAAGAATTGGAATATCAAAGCATTATTTTACAGTTATGACCCCATCCAACATGTGGTGACACAAACAATGCGAATATTTTGCAATTACCTAAACTTAGTAAAGGTTCCAAATGTAAATAATGCAATGCAGCTCCAAGACAACCGGGGGAATGGATGGCACCTTATCAGCCACCAGGCTCCACTGCAGGCCTCCATGTGTAGATCCAACAGTGCAGCCCAGACATATTGAACTCTCCTTGTATTGTTACGCCAATGCCACTCAGTACACTAAACCAGGTCAGTTATTTGGGGTCCCAGTATCAATTGGGATGGAAAATTACAATTACGGACAACAAAGGTCCATTCCGATATTTAACCTGTCAAAACTTGTTAGGGGTGCTGTTAGGGTAAGGTCTTTGTACTACACTGCCCATCGGCTAGTTATCATCGTGACTGACCTCACCACTGAATCAACAGGTCAGAAGTGTAATGAGATCGGGCTTGCATACAGTTTTGGTTAGCAGAGGCATGCAGGTACCAGAAATGACAACAGGCCTGGTTCAGCAGGATAAACTCAGCTAACCCATAAGGCAGATTATGTAATTTTCCACAGGATTTTGCAGCGTGTAAACGGTTAATTTCCACACTGTGCATGTTAGATATCCAACAGCCTTTACAAAGTGTACTAAACACATATAAATGGACAGGGATACGAATGGGAAGGGTTTGAGGGAATTTAGCTAAATGTAGTGTCCTCCATAATGTTTGGGACATAGACCCATCATTTATTTATTTGCCTCCGTACTCCACAATTTGAGATATGTAATTTTTTTTTAAAAAATCACATGTTGTTAAAGTGCACATTGTCAGATTTTATTAAAGGGTATTTTTTATACATTTTGGTTTCACCATGTAGAAATTACAGCTGTGTTTATACATAGTCCCCCCCATTTCAGGGCACCATAATGTTTGAGACACATGGCTTCACAGGTGTTTGTAATTGCTCAGGTGTTTTTAATTGCCACCTTAATAAAATTAATAAAGGTATAAGAGAGCTCTCAACAGCTAGTCTTTCCATCACATTTAGAGACTTTTATTGCTGTTTATCAACATGAGGACCAAAGTTGTGCCAATGAAAGTCAAAGAAGCCATTATGAGACTGAGAAACAAGAATAAAACTGTTAAGAGACATCAACCAAACCTTAGGCTTACCAAAATCAACTGTTTGGAACATCATTCAGAAGAAAGAGAGCACTGGTGAGCTTACTAATCGCAAAGGGACTGGTAGGCCAAGGAAGACCTCCACAGCCTATGACAGAATAATTCTCTCTATAATAAAGAAAAATCCCCAAACACCTGTCCGACAGATCAGAAACAGTCTTCAGGTGTGGATTTGTCAATGACCACTCTCCGCAGAAGACTTCATGAACAGAAATAAAGATGCCACACTGCAAAATGCAAACCACTGGTTAGCCGCATAAATAGGATGGCCGGGTTACAGTTTGCCAAGAAGTACTGGAAAAAAGGTATTCTGGACAGATGAGATTAAGATGAACTTGTATCAGTGATGGCAAGAGCAAAGTATGGGGGAGAGAAGGAACTGGCCAAGATCCAAAGCATACCACCTCATCTGTGATACACAGTGGTGAGGTGTTATGGCCTGGGGATGTATCGCTGCTGAAGGTACTGGTTCACTTATCTTCATTGATGATATAACTGCTGATGGCAGTAGCATAATGAATTCTGAAGGGTATAGACACATCCTATCTGCTCAAGTTCAAACAAATGCCTCAAAACCCATTGGGCGGAAGTTCATTCTATTCTTGAGTGTCCAAGTCAATCACCTGAACTGAACCCAATTGAACATGCTTTATATGCTGAAGAGAAACCTGAAGGGGACTAGCCCCCCCCCCCCCCTCGCCAAACAAGCATAAGCTAAAGATGGCTGCAATACAGGCCTGGCGGAGCATCACCAGAGAAAACACCCAACAACTTGTGATGTCCATGAATCGCAGGTTTCAAGCAGCCATTGCATGCAAAGGATATGCAACAAAACACTAAACATGACATTGCTGTCCCAAACATTATGGTGCCCTGATGTGGGAGGGGAACTCTATAAATACTGCTGTAATTTCTACATGGTGAAACCAAAATGTATTTAATTATTACAATTTATTAAAATCTACATGGTATTTGTTCTATCACAAATCTCAAATTGTGCAGTACAGAGGCAAATAAATAAATTATGTCTTTGTCCCAAACATTATGGAGGGCACAGTAAATGGGACTAGCCATGAATGCCAAATTGGTCAGTGTAAACGCGCAAATTCACTTAGAGCAGACACAGGAACTGCAGATGTTGGTTTACAAATTAAAAAAATACACAATTGCTGGAGTAACTCCGCGGATCGGACAGTATCGCGAAAATTCACTTAGAATGAACATACTGATATATAATATTTGTTACTGTTGAAATATCAAATGTTCCATTTTAGATGTGGTAATTTGCAACCACTATTCCGTTTCTCGCCGGTCTTTGCAACACTTACCATTTCACGCAGCAGCACATTGCCATCTTTGGTGAGCTTGATGTCTCCAGCGCCAGAAACCAGCCTGTGGGAAGAAATGAATAGGAACAGCTTCACATGAGATTACAGGCGGCGGTCCTTGCACTGAAGCACCAAGAAGTGCAAGAAAGAAAACTCGATCAGCGGAGGTAGCGACGCAGCGGTTCAGAATTAATGGCGGTTTGAATTCGCTCGATCGAGTGAATGAATCAGGCCCGATCTGGCTAGGCCGCCATGACTCTGCACAAGCCACTCCCACCCCATCCACCACCCCCCGGCCTAGACGCTTCCACTATTCCCCCACTCACATCTTCATTGTACCCTTCGGCCCCAGGTTGGTCCTCAGCACATCCTGCAGCCCTCTCGCGGCACTAATGTTGACGGCTAAGGCCGCCTGGGCCCTGGCGACCTCGGCTTTGGGGTTTAACGCCTTGATCGCAGACATGCTGACACCACGAGGAAGCCCACACCCGCTCTGTGCAGCCGCAGCAGCACAACTGCCGGCGCACACCGCCGCAACCCCCCACCATTGGCTGAGCGGCCCGAACGCTGCCCTCTGTATGGTCGTCCGGCGCGTCAATCACAAGCGCAAGGGGGCGGGTACCCGCAGCCAGGAGACGGAATAGACTGCAAGACGTCCCGCCTCCGCTGCGGTGATTGGCTGGTGCGTCATCGCTCTGCCTTTAAATGGTGAGCCGCCCTGTCAATCAACCTGCCGGCATTGTGACGCGCGCCGATTGGTCGACAACACCTCAGCGATTGATTCGACGAATATTCTGGAAGGTGCTGGAAGCTTCCTGCGCAGCAAATGCAGCGACGCCAGGGGGCGCAGCGGAGCAACGTCCATCGCCCAGTTCCCGCCGCCCGGAGGAAATTACCAAAGATTATAGCCAAAGATTATGATTATAGCCGCAGACGCTGCGACACTTCCACTTCACCCTGCGCTCAATTCAGATTTCCAACTGCAGTTGTGTATGCATTTGCTCCCTTGCATCTCACTTCCACCAATGTTTTCATCATCTCCTCTGCCATGTTCTCACCAGCCCTTACCGCTCCCCACATTCTCAATAGCCCTCCCAATCTTCTCATCAGCCCTTACCTCATTCTAGCAATGTTACAAAATTTTGAGATTTAAAAAATCAAGTCTGTAATTTATCCCATCCGATAAAGCATAAAAAGTTTAATTTGACACATAATTCACTTTCATATCTTCAGTATTAAAAAAGTTATGGCCATTTTAATACTCGGAAATTAGCATCTTGTTCCCTATTGCTTTTCCATTGACTTAACACAAAAGTTGTGATCGAGGACAGTCAAAAGCCCATAACTTTCTTAAAAATTAAGAGAACTGAAATACATTTTCAGTTATTATAGATTGAAGCATTCTGAAATAAATATGAAACAATCTTACTTGGATGACTTAATTAAAGCATATAATTAGTTAGTTACCCAATTGTAGCTAATTACAAAATTCAATTACTAGATCTAAACATCTATCCATTTCTTAAGAAAATATTAAAAAATTTTAAAAAGCCTAAGCATCCAAATAACATTCACACAAGAATTCACAATATAACATGATTTTTTAAATCTCATTGTTATGAATTTATAAGCCAAATTGAACGAATTTAGTGTTTAATGCCCGTAAATTAATGGCCATTCATGGCCAAATCAGCTTGCAAGTGGGTTTTTATGGAACGCGATGGAGTGGAACGTTGCGGTTGTGGTGTATTTAAACCCCATATCGGCAGGAAAAACACTGCCGGTTCGTATGGGGAATAAATCACCGTTTCGCAACATGAAATGTTGATTAGGGTAATCTAAACAAGCAAGTTTATATGAAAAATAAACAGCTTTCCTCTACCTGTCCCCTGCGTAAAATCCGTCCCCGTTGTCGGCGTTCACGGCATTAGAAGCTAATTTTTATTTTACTTCAGCGATGAAATCGGCGGGTGATAAAAAAAAAATTCACTTACCAGCAGTCGGAACGAATCTCCAGAAAAAGCTTGCACTCCGAGAAAATATAACACCGGCAGGCAGGGGAAAACCGCATTTTAACCCCGCCCCCCCCTCCTCAAAGGCACCAAAGTCGCACACACGGCCAGTGATAGAACTGCAACGTCGCTGAAGGTAAGTTTTGTAACATACCTACTCATTCCCATAATCTCATAAGCTCTCACGTTCCTCTCCATATCATCTTCAAATCAGACCACCTCTCACTCTGCCATATTCTCATCATTCTCAACAACAAACGGCAGTAAAATTAATCAGGAGAACAGTGAAACTAGTCGGAGAATTAGGGTGCAGGGGGGGCGGAGAGTGAGGGAAAGCAAGGGTTACTTGAACTTTGAGAAATCAATATTCCGAAGAAGGGTTATTTTGAGGAAGGACATTCTTGCTATTGAGGGAGTGCAGCGTAGGTTCACAAGGTTAATTCCCGGGATGGCGGGACTGTCATATGTTGAAAGAATGGAGCGACTGGGCTTGTATACATTGGAATTTAGAAGGATAAGAGGGGATCTTATTGAGACATAGAAGATTATTAAAGGATTGCACACGCTAGAGGTAGGAAACATGTTCCAGATTTTGGGGGAAGTCCAGAACCAGGGGCCACAGTTTAAGAATAAGGGGTACGCCATTTAGAACAGAGATGAGGAAACACTTTTTCATCCATAGAGTTGTGAATCTGGAATTCTCCGCCTCAGAAGGCAGTGGAGGCCAATTCTCTGGATGCTTTCAAGAGAGAGTTAGATAGAGCTCTTAAAGATAGCGGAGTCAAGGGATATGGGGAGAAGGCAGGAACGGGGTACTGATCGTGGATGATCAGCCATGGCACGAAGGGCCGAATGGCCTACTCCTGCACCTATTGAAGAATGGGTCTCGACCCGAAACTTCGCCAATTCCTTCTCTCCGTAGATGCTGCTACACCCACTGACTTTCTCCAGGAGTTTGTGTCTACCTTTGATTTTACTAGCATCTGCAGTTCTTTCTTAAACCTATTTTCTATAATCTATCTTCCGCAGAGATGCAGAGGGCACAAAGATGTTTTGGTGGGAAATGGAGGTGTTTTCTGTTTTCACTACCTTTCCATTTGCAAGGTTCATTCTATAAACCTAAACCTTGTATAACCTGGTTTTTGTTTCCCATCGGACTTGCAACATGCTTCCCTTGAACATATTGCAATAATTCAACACCTTATATACATTTTTCTCTCTCACTGCCCAGATTAATATTAGAATGCGCAAAATATCCTACAATTACGACCTGATTAATTTTGCACCTCAGATATCTGTGATCATCCTTTGGTTCTTGAGTTGCACCTACAGAGGAGTGAGTTGGACCTGCAGGGAGGAGTGAGCTGGAGCTGCATGGACGAGAGCTCGAGCTGCAGCTACATGGAGGAGTGAGTTGGACCTGAAGGGAGGAGAGAGCTGGAGTTGCATGGAGGAGAGAGCTGGAGCTGCATGGAGGAGAGAGCTGGAGCTGCATGGAGGAGAGAGCTGGAGCTGCATGGAGGAGTGAGCTGGAGCTGCATGGAGGAGAGAGCTGGAGCTGCATGGAGGAATGAGCTGGAGCTGCAGACAAAGAATGAGAGATGCAGCGTAGCAGCGACTGCATGTGCAGCGTCCGCGCAGTCCGGGAGCAGACTGATGACGTCCCCCGGCCCGGTGCAGATGGGGAGCGCAGGTTGTACGCGTCAGCGGCAGCTCCGGCGGGCCCTCGCTGGCCGAATGGAGGCGCGGCCCCCGCCCGCCAAGAGGTTGAAGACGGCGGCGTGGCGCAGTCAGGGGGGTAACTATGCTACCTGCCGGAACATGGAGCAGCAGCGGAGGGAGCTCCCCATCTACCGGGCTCGGGCCAAGCTGATCGGCCAGCTCCGTCACCTGGACACCGCCATCATCATAGGTAGAGCCGCGCCGATACCGACCCTACCACTGCCAGCGTCGGACCCCATTCCCGTGGTCTTGGGTGATCTGGCCAGTAATAATGGTTTGATGTGTTGTTACCGGGCTGATGTGAAACACAAACCTTTTTGGTGGTAATAAATTTCTGCTAATTGGTTGAAAAATGCTGCTGGGGCCTCGACTCGTATCCAGGAAATTCCAATATGAGATTTGTCCCTTGTTTCAGAGCATTATTCGCAAAATAATGTTAATGATGATAGAAATGCTATCGGAGACGATCCTTTCAATGTTTTGTATTGTGATACTAGGTGAAACAGGCTCTGGGAAGACAACACAGATTCCTCAGTATCTTTATGAAGCTTGCATCGGAGGGCATGGTGTCATCGCAATTACACAGCCGAGGCGAGTGGCAGCGATATCACTTGCAGCAAGAGTCTCGGAAGAAAAGAAAACGGAACTAGGCACATTGGTAAGGTTTATTTGTTAAAGAAGGAACTGCAAATGCTGGAAAATCGTGGGTACACAAAAGGCTAGAGAAACTCAGCGGGTGCAGCAGCATCTAAGGAGCGAAGGAGATAGGCAACGTTTCGGGCCGAAACCCTTCTTCAGACCGGTGGGGGGGGGGGGCGGGGAGAAGAAAGGAAAAAGGAGGAGGCCGAGGGATGAGGGAGAGGTGGGAAGGGGAGGAGACAGCAAGGGTTAACAGAATTGAGAAAATTCAATGTTCAAGCCCAGAGGATACAGACTCCCCAAGCGGAATATGAGGTGCTGTTCCTCCAACTTGCGGTGTTGCTCACTCTGGCCGTGGAGGAGGCCCAGGATAGAGAGGTTGGATACGGAATGGGAGGGGGAGTTGAAGTGCTGGGCCACCGGGAGGTCGGATTGGTTATTACGGACTGAGCGGAGGTGTTCGGCGAAACGATCGCCAAGCCTCCGCTTTATCTCACCGATGTAGATCAGCTGGCATCTGGAACAGCGGATGCAGTAGATGAGGTTGGAGGAGGTACAGGTGAACCTCTGTCAGACCTGGACTGCTTGGGTTCCTGAAAGGAGTGGAGCGGGGAGGTAAAGGGACAAGTGTAGCATCTCTTGCGGTTGCAAGGGAAAGTGCCCGGGGAAAGGGAGGAGCAGGAGGGAAGGGAAGAATTGACAAGAGAGTTGTGGAGGGATCGGTCTTTGCGGAAGGCAGACAGGAGGGGAGATGGGAAGATGTGGTGAGTGGAGGGGTCACGTTGGAGGTGGCGAAACTGGCGGAGGACTATGTGTTGTATGTGCAGGCCGGTGGGGTGAAAGGTGAGGACCAGGGGGACCCTGCCCTTGTTGCGAGTGGGGGAATGGGGAGAGAGGGCAGTGTTGTGGGGTATGGAGGAGACCCTGGTGCGAGCCTCATCTGTAGTGGGGGAGGGGAATCCCCGTTCTCTGAAGAATGAGGACATTTGTGATGACCTGGTGTGGAACACTGCATCGTGGGAGCAAATGCGGCGTAGACTGAGGAATTGGGAATAGGGGATGGTCCTTGCAGGAAGCCGGGTGGGAGGAAGAGTAGTCCTCTTTATTTATTCATTTTGAATATGGATATCAGTAATCAGACTTGCATTGACTGCCCATTCCTAATTGCCCTTGATTAGGTAATGCTCTGATACGGAATACTGCAGCCACTGAGGATTTGGTCTTTGGTTACAATTCCCATCAGGCAACTGAACCATCCGACCAACAATTATAGAGCAGTCCTGAGGTACGATCTACCTCATTGGAAATCCTTGGGCTATCTTTGATCGTATTTTATTGGACTTTATCTTGCACTAGACATTATTCACGTTATTCCCTTTATCATGTATCTGTGCATTCTGGGTGGCTCAATTGTAAATATGTATTGTCTTTCTGCTGACTGGCTAGCATGCAACAAAAGCTTTTCACTGTACCTCAGTATACGTGACAATAAACTAAATATAACTCAAACAGATGAGGGTACAGAAGAGATTTATCAGAATACAGCCTGTATTAAGGGCCTGTCCCACTTGGACGTCATTTGCACGACATTTACACGACATCATTTACGCGTGGCACGCGCATGGCGTGTGGTGAGGAGTGGTGGCATATGCAGTAGCGTGCGGTTCCCCAGGATTTGGGGATTCTCGAAATCCTCGCGCGCCATCTACGTGACGTGCAAATTACGCCCAAGTGGGACAGGCCCTTTAGACGGTGTGGGCTACAAGATGAGTTTGTCAAAACCCGGATTGTTTTCGTGGGAGCATCAAAGGTTGAGGGGGGATCTGGAAGAATTATGTAAAATTTTGAGACACATAGACAGAATCTTTTTCCCAGATTGCAAATGTCATAGACTAGAAGGCATAGCTTTAGAGTCAGAGAGACAAAAGTTTAAAGGAGATGTGTGGGGGAAGATTTTTTACACGGAGAATGCGCAACCAGAGGTGGTGGTGGAAGCAGATACGATAGTGATAGTTAAGAGGCTTTTAGGTAGATACATGAAAATGCATGGAATAGACAAATATACATCAAGTGCAGACAGAGGAAATTAATTTAACGTTGTATTGTGTTTGCAAAGACATGCACAAAGAGCCTGTTCGTGTGGTGTTCAATGAAGGGAGGTGTGAGGAGAATTTGGGGAGGGGGAAATAATTATTAAGCATGAGAAAGAAAAGATTATTGAGGAAGGAAATTAATGGGGTGTCTCTGTGGGTCAATGGTAAGGAAATATGAGCAATCAACAACATAATATAACAAATAACACAGCATAACACTGGACTTTCACAAAGCATTGGAAGATTTCCACAGAGGAGATTAGTGGGCAAAATTAGGGCACATGGTATTGGGGGTAGATTGGTGACACGGATAGAGAAGTGGTTGGCAGACAGGAAACAAAGAGTAGGGATTAACGGGTCCCTTTCAGAATGGCAGGCAGTGACTAGTGGGGTACCGCAAGGCTCGGTGCTGGGACCGCAGCTATTTACAATATACATCAATGATTTGGATGAAGGGATTCAAAGTAACATTAGCAAATTTGCAGATGACAGAAGCTGGGTGGCAGTGTGAACTGTGAGGAGGATGCTATGAGAATGCAGGGTGACTTGGACAGGTTGGGGGAGTGGGAAGATGCATGGCAGATGAAGTTTAATGCGGATAAATGTGAGGTTATCCACTTTGGTAGCAAAAACAGGAAGGCAGATTACTATCTAAATGGCGTCAAGTTGGGAAAAGGGGAAGTACAACGGAATCTCGGGGTCCTTGTACATCAATCTATGAAAGTAAGCATGCAAGTACAGCAGCCAGTGAAGAAAGCGAATGGCATGTGGGCCTTTATAACAAGAGAAATCGAATATAGGAGCAAAGAGGTCCTTCTGCAGTTGTACAGAGCCCTAGTGAGACCACACCTGGAGTATTGCGTGCAGTTTTGGTTCCCTAATTTGAGGAAGGACATTCTTGCTATAGAGGGAGTGCAGCGCAGGTTTACAAGGTTAATTCCTGGGATGGTGGGACTGTCATATGCTGAGAGTATGGAGCAGCTGGGCTTGTACACGCTGGAGTTTAGAAGGATGAGAGGATCTCATTGAAACATATAAGATTGTTAATGGTTTGGACACGCTAGAGGCCGGAAACATGTTCCCGATGTTTGGGGGAGTCCAGAAACAGGGGCCACAGTGTAAGAATAAGGAGTAAGCCATTTAGAACGGAGATGAGGAAACACTTTTTCTCACAGAGAGTGGTGAGTCTGTGGAATTCTCTGCCTCGGAGAGTGGTGGAGGCAGGTTCTCTGGATGCTTTCAAGAGAGAGCTAGATAGGGCTCTTAAAAATAGCGGAATCAGGGGATATAGGGAGAAGGCAGGAACGGGGTACTGATTGGGGATGATCAGCCATGATCACATTGAATGGCGGTGTTGGCTCGAAGGGCCGAATGGCCTAATGCTGCACCTATTGTCTGTTGTCTATTGTTAACCATATAACCATATAACCATATAACAATTACAGCACGGAGACAGGCCCTCTCGGCCCTTCCAGTCCGTGCCGACCATTTGTTTTCCCCTAGTCCCATCTACCTGCACTCAGACCATACCCCTCCATTCCCTTCACGTCCATATACCTATCCACTTTACTTTTAAATGTTAAAATCGATCCTGCCTCCACCACCTCTGCTGGAAGCTCATTCCACACAGCCACTACCCTCTGAGTAAAGAAGTTCCCCCTCACGTTACCCCTAAACTTCTGTCCCTTAATTCTCATGTCATGCCCTCTTGTTTGAATCTTCCCTACCCTCAATGGGAAAAGGTTATCCACGTCAACTCTGTCTATCCCTTTCATCATTTTAAAGACCTCAATCAAGTCACCCCTTAACCTTCTGCGCTCCAAAGAATAAAGACCTAACTTGTTCAACCTTTCTCTGTAACATAGTTGCTGGAACCCTGGCAACATTCTAGTAAATCTCCTCTGTACTCTCTCTATTTTGTTGACATCCTTCCTATAACTAGGCGACCAAAATTGTACACCATACTCCAGAATTGGTCTTACCAATGCCTTGTACAATTTTAACATTACTTCCCTACTCCTATGTTCAATGCTCTGATTTATAAAGGCCAGCACACCAAAGGCTTTCTTTACCACCCTATCTACATGCGATTCCACCTTCAGGGAACTATGCACAGTTATTCCTAGATCCCTCTGTTCCACAGCATTCCTCAATTCCCTACCATTTACCATGTACGTCCTATTTTGATTTGTCCTGCCAAGATGTAGCACTTCACACTTATCAGCATTAAACTCCATCTGCCATCTTTCAGCCCACTTTTCCAAATGGCCCAAATCTCTCTGTAGACTTTGAGAATCTACTTCATTATCCACAATACCACCTATCTTAGTATCATCTGCATACTTACTTTTGTTGATAATATAAAGAAAAATATAATACAAGAGAATGATAAAAAGGGGATATAAAACTTCCTGGATGTGCACTTGAAGCACCTAAATCTCCAAGGCTGTGCAGTGAGTCGGGACATGGGATCAGCTTAGATGTTCCAGTTTGTCAATATGGTCATGTTGGCTGAATGGCCTCATCATCCGTCGTGAATTTCTATAATTCTAAAGTAATCTCTCAATACTGTTGGGGGGTATCTTGCTGATTATTGACCTTTGTATTCCCATCGTCCCACCTTTTTGATATCCATATTTTATTTCTTGTAAATTATCTGACAGATTGGATACACTGTGCGTTTTGAAGATCTCACGTCACAAAAGAGTAAAATTAAGTTTTTAACGGATGGGATGCTGCTCCGAGAGGCCATGGTAGATTCCCTGCTCTGCCGTTACAGTGTTGTGATTTTGGACGAGGCCCACGAGAGGACTGTACAAACAGATGTTCTCTTTGGCATCGTGAAAAGTGCCCAGAGAAAACGGAAGGAACTCAATAAAACACCATTGAAGGTAAAAAGATTTGTGGGCTAATCACACAAAACCACTAGGAAAACTCAATGGTATCCTTGTTGTTCATTGCCCTGCTCATCTCCATCCATATTTCATGTTAAGGTATCAGAAAAGCTGAAACAGTAAATAGTAGGACTGTATGTATGTACGAATTGCTGCATGTACGAATGGTGCTATATAAATAAATTTGCCTTGCCTTGTCTTGTATCAGTCCTATACTTTGCCTGATACAGTCATCTTTGCCAGTTCAATCAACTTTTCCAGTTCTTCAGAGAGAATGGGCAGGACAAAGCATGGGCGGTAAAAGGTGGATACCGAAGAGGGGGTTTATGATTGACAGATTGTTGGACAAAGGCAAGAGATCAGAAACACTGCTGTCAGTTACAAGGATAAAGAGTTGCAGAAAGTGAAGCTGGAGGATAGAACAGTTGTGAATTGTAAAGCTGGAGAAAGGAGTGTAGGTGGAGGTGATAAATTGGTGCAAGATTAGCCAGAGGTTGGGAATGGGGTGAGGGAGGAGGAGGAGGAAGGGAGGGAATGGGGGGGGGGGGTGTCTGTGGAAGTTACCTAAAATATTTCCTAGTTAAGTTGAGGTTATTAATGATTAGCACACAACTTGTCCAAATAGGATCTCGTTTTTGTTTCTACACTATTTAAAAGGAGAAAGGACTCATTGCAGCTATAACAGTTTCTCGGTGACTCTTTATTACCAGGTAATTATCATGTCTGCCACAATGGATGTAGATCTCTTCTCACAGTACTTCAACCAAGCACCAGTTTTGTATCTGGAGGGGAGACAGCATTCCATTCAGATCTTTTACACAAAGGAGCCTCAGAATGACTACCTCCATGCCGCGCTGGTGTCAATTTTTCAGATCCATCAGGTGAGTGCATGTGCCAAATGTTTTTTTTAATTGTAGTGAACATTCAACCAGTTTTAAAGCACAAATGGTTCTGCTGGGCATCCATTTTTGCATGTAAGTTGACTGTTTGAATTTTTGGCAGTGATAACTAGAACAGTGAATGAGCGTAGCCTATTTAATGTTGTGTGCCTGGATCGTAGGCCCACATACATCAGGCAAATAAAAGGCACTGGAGTCTAAGGAAGTAGAAAGTTGAATCCAAAGTTCTCTCTGCTGGGAATACTAGAAACTGGAGTCCTTGATGTACAGTGGCTTGCAAAAGTATTCATACCCCTTGAAATTTTCCACATTTTGTCACGTTACAACCACAAACGTAAATGTATTTTATTGGGATTTTATGTGATAGACCAACACAAAGTGGTGCATAATTGTGAAGTGGAAGGAAAATGATACATGGTTTCCAAATTTTATTACAAATGAAAAACTGAAAAGTGTGGCGTGCAAAAGTATTCAGCCCCCCTGAGTCAATACTTTGTAGAACCACCTTTGGCTGCAATTACAGCTGCAAGTCTTTTGGGGTATGTCTCTACCAGCTTTGCACATCTAGAGACTGAAATTTCTGCCCATTCTTCTTTGCAAAATAGCTCAAGCTCAGTCAGATTGGATGGAGAGCGTCTGTGAACAGCAATTTTCAAGTCTTGCCAGAGATTCTCAATTGGATTTAGGTCTGGACTTTGACTGGGCCATTCTAACACATGAATCTGCTTTGATCTAAACCATTCCATTGTAGCTCTGGCTGTATGTTTAGGGTTGTTGTCCTGCTGGAAGGCGAACCTCCGCCCCAGTCTCAAGTTTTTTGCAGACTCTAACAGGTTTTCTACCAAGATTGCCCTGTATTTGGCTCCATCCATCTTCCCATCAACTCTTTTTGTTTGTTTGTTTATTTTTGTTAGAAGTACAATAGTGTGGTGCTTGAGTACCTAAGAGAAAAAAGAAATAAAGAATGTTGGAATAGATAGTCAAGCGAGTAGAAACAGAAAGCAAAAGAAATAAAGGACAGAGATGAGAAGCTAAACAGATTGAAAGAAAAGGTGAAAGTAAAGAAAAGAGAGATTAGGAGAGATCTACCTATTTTGTATTTTTGCCCATCCATCACCCGGTTCTAAACCATTTAATTTCTAAGGTTATGTTATGTTTCACCATATGCTTGTAAAAAGTTGATAAAAGGAGACCAAATCTTTAAGGTAGGAGGAATCTCATTTCTTCAAGATGTAGCACTTCAGGCATGCTTGAAATCCACATTTTGAATGTTGGCGTAGGTAAGGTATTTCTTCCCATCAACTCTGACCAGCTTCCCTGTCCCTGCTGAAGAAAAGCATCCCCACAGCATGATGCTGCCACCACCATGTTTCACAGTGGGGATGGTGTGTTCAGGGTGATGTGCAGTGTTAGTTTTCCACCACATAGCGTTTTGCATTTATGCCAAAAACTTCCATTTTGGTCTCATCAGACCAGAGCACCTTCCTCCACATGTTTGCTGTGTCCCCCACATGGCTTGTGGCAAACTGCAAACGGGACTTCTTATGGCTTTGTTTCAACAATAGCTTTCTTCTTGCCACTCTTCCATAAAGGCCCGATTTGTGGAGTGCACGACTAATAGTTGTCCTGCGGACAGAATCTCCCACCTGAGCTGTGGATCTCTGCAGCTCCTCCAGAGTTACCATGGGCCTCTTGGCTGCTTCTGTGATCAATGCTCTCCTTGCCCGGCCTGTCAGTTTAGGTGGACGGCCATGTCTTGGTAGGTTTGCAGTTGTGCCATACACTTTCCATTTTTGGATGATGGATTGAACAGTGCTCCGTGAGTTGTTCAAAGCTTGGGATATTTTTTTATAACCTAACCCTGCTTTAAACCTCTCCACAACTTTATCCCTGACCTGTCTGGTGTGTTCCTTGGGCTTCATGATACCCAAGGAACATTGTTTGTTCACTAATGTTCTCTAACAAACCTCTGAGGCCTTCACAGAACAGCTGTATTTATACTGAGATTAGATTACACACGTGGACTCTATTTACTAATTAGGTGACTTCTGAAGGCAATTGGTTGCACTGGATTTTATTTAGGGGTATCAGAGTAAAGGGGGCTGAATACTTTTGCACGCCACACTTTTCAGTTTTTTATTTGTAAAAAGATTTGAAAACCATGTATCATTTTCCTTTGTGAAATTATACATGGTTTGATAAATGTATCAAACCATGTATCATTTCCTTTGTGAAATTATACATTTTATGTGATAGACCACATATCACATAAAATCCTAATAAAATTCATTTACGTTTGTGGTTGTAACGTGACAAAATGTGGAAAAGTTCAAGGGATATGAATACTTTTGCACGCCACTGTATGTACCAAACATGATGTCAAGTTCCACTCCTCTGCCTCCGTATCCCTCCATTCCCATAATTTCTAAAAGGCTCCTAAACGCCACTGTTGTATCCATATCCACCACCAATACCCCTGGCAGCATGTTCCAGGCACCCACAACCCATTGTGTAAACGAAAACTAGCCTCACATATCTCATTTAAACCTTGCCCCTCTCACCTTCAAGCTGTGCCCCCTAATCTTTGGCATTTCCACCCTGGGAGAAAATGTTCTGACTGTCTTCCCTATCTATGTTTCTCATAATTTCAAATACTATTATCAGGTGTTCCTTCAATCTTCAACGCTGCATAGAAGACAATCCAAATTTGTCCAATCTCTCTTTATAGTTAATCCTCACTAATCCAGGCTGCATACTGCTAAACCTCTTCTGCACTCTTTCCAATGTATTCACATCCTTTCTGTAATGGGGCAACCAAAATTGCACACTATAATCTGCATGCAATCTAACCAGAGTTTCATAATGCTGCAACAATACTTCCTGACTTTTATACTCAATGCCCTGATCGATAAGCATACCATACATCTTTTTTACCACTATCTTCTTGTGTTACTACTTTCAGGGAGCTAAAGACCTAAATTCCTTCTGTACATCAATATTGCTCAGGATCTGGCTCTTAAATGCATTCTTTCCCCTTGTATTCCCCTTGTATCCAAAATTCAACACCTTGCTTTTGCTTGGAT
This sequence comes from Okamejei kenojei, assembly GCA_035221665.1. Taxonomy (NCBI): domain Eukaryota; kingdom Metazoa; phylum Chordata; class Chondrichthyes; order Rajiformes; family Rajidae; genus Okamejei; species Okamejei kenojei. The sequence goes on from CM069156.1 coordinate 23,883,594, forward strand.
TAAATTCCATTTCTCTGCCCAAATCTGTAAGTGATTATATCCTGCCGTGTCTCTTGATCCTTTGATAGCCTTCTTCACTGTCTGCTAGCCTACCAATTTGGTGTTGCCCCCAAACTTGCTAAACCATCCATTTACATTTATGTCCAAGTCATTTTTATATATCACAAATAACAAATGTCTGAGCACAGACTCTGTAGACCACCACTGATCACAGACCTCCAGACAGAATAGCACTCTTCCACCACCACCTTCTATCTTCTATGGGGAAGCCAGATCTGAAGACACTGCCATGCCCTCATCAGTTAGCTTCATCAGCTCAAAAAAAACCTCAATCAAGTTAGTAAGGTGTGACTTGCCGCAGACAAAGCCATGATGACTGTCCGTAATTATCCCAATATTTAATAATATTTTTATAGTTTCTATTTATATTGCCTTAAGCTTTCCATGACCACAATGTCATCCAGGTTTGTACCAAAAAATTTTGGAAATTACACAATCCATTCATCCAAGTAATTGTTGTACGTTTTTAACAGCTAACAATTCCTGTGAGAAGAACATTTCATCTGCACCTCTTCCATTTTTGCACTGACATCAAAATATTCAAATGGATTGTGTTTCCCAAAGAAAACTGAGTGGAAAGTGGTAAAATGATGAAGGAATGGAATCCATAGTGAGGGCATCTGAGTTGCCTGTGAGTGAATGGTGATTGTTATTTTTGCAACAGGAAGCTCCACCCTCGCACAGCGTTCTAGTCTTTTTGACGGGTCAGGAGGAAATTGAGGCCATGAGCAGGACATGCAAGCAAATTTCAAAGAACCTTCCACAAGGCTCCTGCCAGATGTCAGTGCTTCCTCTCTATGCATCGCTCCCTCCCTTGCAGCAACTTCGTGTTTTTCAACAAGGACAGAAGGTACTTTCAAAAACTTTTAATCCAGTATTAAAAATTAGATTTCTTTCTCTATTTAGCTATTTGACAGATGGATAGTTTATTGCTGGGTATATTGGGCTGTGTCTATTAGCATTTAACAATATGACCGATTGAATGGTGGCCGATTAGGAAAAGGGGAGATGCAACAAGACCTGGGTGTCATGGTACACCAGTCATTGAAAGTAGGCGTGCAGGTGCAGCAGGCAGTGAAGAAAGCGAATGGTATGTTAGCATTCATAGCAAAAGGATTTGAGTATAGGAGCAGGGAGGTTCTACTGCTGTTGTACAGGGTCTTGATGAGATCACACCTGGAGTATTGCGTACAGTTTTGGTCTCCTAATCTGAGGGAAGACATTCTTGCCATAGAGGGAGTACAGAGAAGGCTCACCTGACTGATTCCTGGGATGTCAGGACTTTCATATGAAGAAAGACTGGATAGACTCGGCATGTACTCGCTATAATTTAGGAGATTGAGGGGGGATCTTATAGAAACTTACAAAATTCTTAAGGGGTTGGACAGGCTAGATGCAGGAAGATTGTTCCCGATGTTGGGAAAGTCCAGAACAAGGGGTCACAGTTTAAGGATAAGGGGGAAGTCTTGTAGGACCAAGATGAGAAAAACATTTTTCACACAGAGAGTGGTGAATCTCTGGAATTCTCTGCCACAAAAGGTAGTTGAGGCCAGTTCATTGGCTATATTTAAGAGGGAGTTAGATGTGGCCCTTGGGGCTAAGGGGATCAGGGGTATGAAGAGAAGGCAGGTACGGGATACTGAGTTGGATGATCAGCCATGATCATATTGAATGGCGGTGTAGGCTTGAAGGGCCGAATGGCCTACTCCTGCACCTTTTTTCTATGTTTCTATGACTGATATGATTTACTGTTTCCATAGACATTTGAATGTAGAGTTGATTTTTATATCAGCTAATTTTCAGACATTTCATTCACGAGGAATACAAATTTAAAGGAAGGTTATCAAAAGTCCTTGTACCAGGAAACATTTGTCATTTTCCTATTGTTGTACGAGGACAGACTGGGCCCAAGCGTTCTTAGTTTGAGAATAATGAGAAGAGATCGCATTGAAGTACACAAAATTCTTACATGGCTTGACTAGGGATATATAGGGCAAATATTTTCCCCCCAACTGGGTAGCTCGAACCAAGGGTCACTATCTCAAAGGCATGAGTACTCGGGGATAATGAAAAAATAAATGTATTTACCCAAAGGCTTGTAAATCATTACAATTATCTGCCCAAGGGGGCAGCGAAAGCTTAGTAATTGAAAATATTATAAGAATGGGTAGATAGATTTTTATATATGAAGGGATATGTGGTTACTGTGTAGGAAAGTGACGCCACGCCTTATTGAATGGTGGAGCAGGCACAAGAGGCCCAATGGCCCTCTCCTGATTTTACTCCCTGGATTCTTCACATAACCTTGGATTGCTGCAACTGCCCGTTATGCAGAGATCGTTACTAAGAATATTCATTTAGATTGTGGTTGAGCGCAGTTCCAATATCCAGAATTAAATGGCTTCATGTAAACTGGACATTAATGCATGACAATTAATTGTGCATTTGCACAGGGAATGAGCAAGAAACCTATGTAAAACGTTGCTTATTATGGTTTGTGTTTTATTCTTTAGGACCGTCGCAAAGTGATTCTTTCAACAAATATAGCAGAAACATCTGTCACAATTCCAGGCATCAAATATGTTGTGGACACAGGAATGGTTAAAGCTAAACGTTACAGCCCTGGTAGGTAATATATAAATCTTCACCCTTTCCTCTTCCTCCTCATGATCTCTTTCACATTTCCTCTTCCTTTTTCCCTTCTCCTTCACCTTTCCCCCCATTGTTCTGGCATTTGGTCAATGGGGGAAGTACCATCAATCCTTAAGCCAGTTCACAGACTTTAATTTCTGTTGGGAACACCAAGTATTTATAATGAAACGAGTCTTATTTCACCTAATGGAAGCAAGTAAATGGAACTGGAGCAATCAAGTGAATGTTGTTTTCTAGAGAGTGGACTAGAGGTTCTTGCTGTGCAGCAAGTGTCGAAAGCCCAGGCGTGGCAACGAGCAGGGCGTGCAGGAAGGCAGCACTCAGGAATCTGCTACCGTCTCTACACAGAGGACGACTTTGAAAAATTCCTCAACATGACCGTCCCAGAGATACAAAGGTGATCTCTTGTGCTGCATCTGTCTGACAATTTGTGGCTTTATTGCTGCCCGTTACTGGGTCCTAGTTTGCCTTTGGTGGCAAATCGTTATATATTTATTTAATTCTGACATTGTCCAGTGCTGCCTGTGACCCAGCCTTGCCATTCCTCTTGTGTTCCTGTACACAGGTGTAACCTGGCAAGTGTGGTGCTGCAGCTCCTGGCACTTAGGATTCCCAACATTCTCACGTTCGATTTTATATCCAAACCATCTCCAGGTAAGAGGACCAAACATCAGTTTACTTGCCTGAAAAGTAACTAACATAAAGACAAAGTTTTAAAATCTAATGCATCAGAATTGTAAACAAAAAATGCTGGGTAGTTAGCTCATCAAACATCTGTGGAGAAGAAACAAGGTGATGACCTTTGGGAGAGTGGAAAAGTTGGAGATAGTATTTATTTCTGGTAAGTAGATAAATAGGGAAAGGTGTAATGGGTGCTATAGAATAGAATTCAATTCATTCCACTGCTGCAAAATAAAAAAAATCATTGATTCAAAGCTGTGGGCCTTGTCAACATCTGGCTCTAGGTGCTGAAAATATCCTCCAGTACTAACCAAGTTATCAGAGAATGTCCAGAATTGCTGGCATCATGAGTAATTTCAGCATTTTCAATTTGTGGATGTTTGTACAGCTGGGATAGAGTGGCACCACTGTCCTCTATGCCTGCTCTCATCATGTTGATGTCAGGCAGAAGTGATGCTCAGACCTGAAAGGAGCTTCCCGTTGCCCAGAAAACCAATGGATATTCTGATTTAGTATAAAATCAAGGGAAGCGCATCCAAGGTTTGCTGATCTGCGCTCACACACTTATAAATTGTCCAAAACAGTTCATTTTAGCAGAATTGTAATCTTTGGACTATGGAGGTAGCTATTATCCCTAAATTGGAGGATTTTGAATAATAGAATAAAACTAATAACACTTACAGGCCTTTATAATTCTGCATATGTTTTTTGTATTCTTGTTTGTGGTACTGCCTGTCTTGTTGCAGGTCTAGCCTGTCAATTCTATGAATACTGTGCATTTTAACCAGATGCTGTGTATCTGCAGATGCGATCCAAGCAGCTGTTGAACAACTTGAACAACTGGGAGCTGTAGAGCGCAAAAACAACCAGATCATCCTGACACCTTTGGGGAACAAAATGGCAGCATTTCCTTTGGAACCCAGATTTTCCAAGGTAGCAAACGCAACTGGTGTATTCAACAGCTTTTCAAAGTCATGCAACCTAGCTCTGGTGTTAGCAATGTACCCACAGCTAGCGGAGATGTCCAGACCCTCAGCTGTCCTTTTTATTCAGAAGGCGTGAAATTGGGCTTAAAGTTAGCAGGAGTGTGTAAGTGGGAAGAGAGTGGTGAAAGTTTTGTTATTTAGTGAGAGAAAGCAGAAGTTGTGGGAACAGGGAAGCTGAATGTTGGAGGCACCAGCTGGAGTTGTGGGTGGATTGGGCCACAGATGGTAGGGCCGAGTGAATCGAGTTTTGGTCGGCAATGGCGAACCTTAGGATAAATGGTCAATGAACTGAGTCTGTATTTCAGAGCAATGGGCAAGAGAAATGAAGTATTGGCAAGGCAAGGAAAGAAAAAAAATGTATAATAATGAAAATTAAGTTTCCATCTCTTTTCTATTAATTGATAGTAAGATTTATTATTTTATTTCTTAAGGATCTCAAGCATAATCATATGTCATTCATTCAGCCGTTGATGCTTCAGAGTTTGTTTATTCCACAAGGTTTTTAATGACCTTGCATGTCTTTTCATTACCCGTCTTCTAAGAGGCACAACCTGTTTCTCTTCATCGTTTTGATATTGTCTGTAATGTATGTTGCATCGAATTCAGCCTATATTTCATTTGTGAGATTTAGTTATAAATTTACTTGCTACTCTTCTGTTTACAAATGCTACCTTCTGTAATTTGTGTATCTGCATTCCCCTATCTTGTATGTTTTCACTTTATATAATTTGGTTGATATTGCCTCTGCTCAGTCTTCAACAAATGCATAATTTCATAATTCTCTGCACTGAACTTCACTTGGCATGTACCTATAGAACACCATTGTTATCTTCCTTATTGTTTATTATCTTTCCAATTATGTCCGATTTTTAAATTAAGTCCCATATCCTGATTATTATTGAAAGAAAGGCAGTTTTGGTCCTAACACTGATCTCCCTCATTCAGTGTAAAAAAAAAAAGTAATTTGCCATTCCCCTCTGATTTTGGTCTTGGATCTAACTTTGTAGCCACATCTCATCTTACTCCAACTGAATACCATTTTGGATACTCGTTTTTAATCAGGCTGCCACATAAAATCTACTTGGACTTCATCAAATGCACTGCCCCACTTTGCTCCCCTTTGGAAAGAATTCGGTCAAGATAATCCAATACAGTCTCCCCTAAATAAATCCATGCTGACTCTTTCTAATTCATTTGTGTCTTTCTCATAAAGGTTTACTCTGTTCACCGGGCAGCATAGTGGAGAAGCTGTTCTGAGTCCAGTGATCCAGGTTTGATACTGACCCCATGCTCTGGTCTCCCATGCTCTGGTTTTACTCCTGAATCCCTAATCAAATAATTGGCTATTGTAAATTACACTTTTTATTCTATCTTCGCTGACCTGCCTTTGTGCACCCTTCTGATTAAAGATCAGTATTATGTACTAAATCCTGTGACATTCGTTTTATGGCCCATATTCCCTCATTAACCTGCTCTTGCAGCAAGTCAGATAAAACATATTTATTTCATTTACGTTTGTATGGAAGAAAGCTCAAGCGAAATATTTTCAATAGCAACAAAATAATGTTATTTAGTTTAGTTTAGAGATACAGCATGGAAACAGGCTCTTCAACCCGCCAAGTCCACGCTGACTATCGATCAACTGTTCACGCTAGTTCTATGTTATCCCATTTTCTCATTCACTGCGTACACATTAGGGATAATTTACGGAGGTCAATTAACCTACAAATCCTTCTTTGAGATGTGGGAGGATACTGGAGAACGTGGAGGAAATTCACATGGTCACAGAGAGAATGTGCAAACTCCATACAGACTGCGCCTATGGTCAGGATCAAACATGAGTTTCTGGCACTGTGAGAAGGCATTCATGAACAAAGGAAGCATTGCAATAATGTTGACATCTAGTTCAAATTCACATTTAATGTCACATGCACCAATTTTGAGTTTGATATAAGAACTGGTGCAGACAGAACAGACAAGAGGGGATTTTCACTCTGGAATAGATTGAGGAGCGATCTGATTAATAAGAAGGTTGCTATGTGAAGGTATATGAAGGGACTCCGGGGTGAGATGACTGGACCAGGACCGTACATTCAAACTAGTCCACAGTTATTTGATTAAGGCATTTAGATGGAAACTTATTTGCTGAGATGGGGATAAGGAACTTGATACCATTGGGAGTGGTAGAAGCAAAGACCAAACATGCACTGAAGGGGAAAAGGGGTCAGCTGAGGGATAGGGATGTTGCTTGTAAAGAACATAAACGCCAGGTTAAAGCCAATTGTTCATGATCCTGTTCTATTATTAACAAAAGTAACATGGTAAGGCATTATACTTATCATTTTTCTCTTTGACAGACTCTCCTGGTGTCCCCAGAATTTCACTGTACTGAAGAAATCTTGACAATTGTTTCCTTGCTGTCGGTGGACAGTGTCCTGTACAATCCTCGGGCGCAGCAGGATGAAGTACTTTCTGCCAGGAGGAAATTCATCTCCAGTGAGGGAGATCATATGACCCTATTAAATGTATATTACGCCTTTAAAAACACAGCAGGACAAAGGGTGAGGAGAATTATTTTTCCTTAAGACCGTTAGAAGCACAAGTGCTCGATGAAATAAGATTAAGGTCTACCTAATTTATCTTCTATCATTCAAGCGAAACAGCAATAGGAATATTAAAACAATATCCATCAATTAGTCTACACCAAATCCCAGTGGTGTGAGGAAAACGACCAGCGGTGAAGAACCTGCTTTACCTATATCTAAAGTCACCTGTTCCCACCAAAAGAACCAAACCCTCCACATGACATCTCAGACTACTTGTCCACACTACCCAAAGGTTTTTTTCTTTCAGAAAAGTATATAATTTACATTTGCATGAATCTTTGGTTGTCTGCCTAGGAAACCTGTTTCAAAGATTGACTTCTCCCAAAGTTTTATTTCCAAGGCTTTGATTTGCCTTCCTGCAAGTTCTCTGTTTGCACTGTTGAGGCAAGGTGAAATAACACATTAAGGCTAACCTTGGCCAGACCCTTCTGAATGAAAATTATTTAGTATTACCTGTCTTGTTTTATCCAATGTAATTATTCCTCCTGATCCTGGAGCCCACAAACCCGTGAGCGGGTGGTCTAGGCACATGCTGGAGGTTGCTCCTTCCCATGTCCCATTCACCTTTGAATGCAGAGCAAATGTCCTCCAGGTGGGCCTCTGTCTAATGGAGGATATGATACCATTGAGGCTAATGTGATCAATTTCCTACAAATAGATGGTGTAGACTTAGGAGCAGGAACATGCCATTCGGCCTCTTGAGTGTGCTGTGCCATTCAACAATCATGGCTGATCATCTAGTCAACATTATTTTCCTGCACTAACCCAGAACCCTTGATTACTCCAATACCAGAAACGTATCTTCCACAGGTCTCTGGGGTAGAGACTGCTAATGACTCGCCACTCACTGGGTGAAGACATTTCTCCTTGTTAAAGTGCGAAAATATTTTGAGAATCTGAACCTCAACTCTTGACTCAGCCCCTGTGGTTGCAGAGGAGATTATCTGGGAAAGGGATATACTGGTTTGTAAGGGATGAGTGATCCAAGGAATTGTAGAGAGGGTGGTCTCCCCCAGGAAGTAGAAATAGTGCGGACGTGAAAATCTGACAGGTTGAAGGTAGTGGAAATGTCGGAGTGATGATTAATTTAAGTCATAATAAAACCATTTTGTTGCATTTTTAGATTTACTCATTGTTGAAATCTAAAGCAAAAAAAAAGTCATTGAGCACTTGCATAACAATATTGTTGCAGTGAGTTCACTTTCTGCTTAATATTGATAGTCTAATCTGTGACTATTGGAAGAACTGTCGGGGACTAGTGTGACAACAGTGGAAATAGAACCTTCAGTCCACACTTGTGGAGAACAAGAGGGGAAGAATTAAAGTAACCTGTGGGTCCTTCTGGAATTACTGAAAGTCTACGATGTATTTCTGTAATGTTCCATTTTTGTTTTGTCCAATGTCTGGTTTTTAGGAATGGTGCAGAGAAAACTTTGTGAATAGCCGAAACATGACCATGGTGATGGAAGTTAGACGTCAGCTGCGGGACATTTGTGTGAGTCAGCTGCGGGACATTTGTGTGAAGGTAAAGCATGTTTCTCGCCCAGTCCTGGTGATCGAGTTGGGGCCACTGCTTGAGGAAGCAAGAAATGGCTGTCCAACACAATTCATGTCTGAGGAGCAGAAAGTGCCTGGTCCTTTGGAATGTTCGTCAGGTTGAGACTTTAACCAACTTGGGTGTTAAATAGCAAATTAAATTCAAAATAGTGTGGGATGGCACGTTTTGGAGGTTTGAAATCTGCAAGCACAAAGTAGCCCACCTGAATGACACCCAGTCTGCCATAAAAAGATTCTCTTCTCATCCCCCTCCCTCCCTCAGCACACAATGGCTGCATTTGGTAGTAACCTGTCGAATTTTGTTTGATAGCCCCTCTGCAACTCACCCAGAGGACTGTCATATGTCCTCTCACCGCAGGCAAATGTCATAATGATCCCTCACAATTAAAATGTGGACAGTGGAAATGTTGGAGACGTTGCATTTGGAAAGAATCAGATTTATCCTAATGGACAAATACAAACTCTTTGAACAGATATGGTCTCCATATACAGAATATTTGAAGGGGTAGCTCTTCTTGGCATCACAACTCAATGGGTACCCGGCAGGATTAGATGAAAATAATTTTTTTTTTTTTTTTGGATTTGTATGCATGTCTCTATTGATATCGTTATTTGAAATTGTGTTACTCACTATTAAGATGTATACTATAATCTTTTTTTTCTTCTTTTCTCTTTCTCTCTCTATATAATCAAAATTATTATTTAATCACTATTCTCATTGATTAAAATCTATTCTTTTCTTTTTCTACTTTCTAAAAAATAGAAGTTTATAAGAATTATTTGTAACATCCATATACTTATTGAACTAAGTTGGTTGTGTATTTGAAAAGTTGTTATACCGTTGTTATAATGGATTACTTCTAATAAAAATATTATTAAACCAAATGTCATAATGTTCTCTCACCATTTGGTCGGGGTGTGAGCATCACTGAATTTTGCTCTGGTCCTGCATCCCGTTCAAATTTATCAAGTTAACAGTTCATAATTTGTACTTTAATTTGCCTCATGCCTGCCCATTTCAGTGTGTGGCTGAAGTCTGTAACTATCCTTTTACATATTTTGTAAATTTTCAAGTTTTGTCATGGTTGCATAAGCTGAGTTTCTGAGTCGTTTATTGATATCAGATTGAACTTTGAGGGGCATTACTAGATATCCATGCCTTCTGTATCCATGTACCATCCATTGAAAATTAACAAAAATACTACAGGTGCTGGAAATCTGAAGTAACAAAGAAAATGCTGTAATACTCAACAGCTCAGGCAGCTTCTGTGGGAGAAAAAGAAACAAATAACACTGCATCGATGTTTTTTCATCAGAAGCACAAATGTGAGAAAACAAGATAGTTTTAAGTTGTAGAGAAAGTGGGGCAGTTATGGATATCTCTATAATGGAATATCTATGATTGAAGAAGGTCTCTTGGGGGAGAAAAAACAATGGAACAAAAGCCATGAGATGGGTGCAGTTGGGGAGTGTGAGAATAAAGAAAGGAATGTGAAAGGTGGGAAGTGCAGAACTGTGGGACTTGGTCAGCAGGTCACAATTGGCTAATGTCACTAGTCACAGAAGTGGAGGTGAGTTACCTGCAGCTGCAGAATTTGATCACAAGTCCAGTAGGCTACAGACAGAAGATAGGGTGTTCCTCAACTTATAACCATATAACCATATAACAATTACAGCACGGGAACAGGCCCTCTCGGCCCTTCCAGTCCGTGACGACCATTTGTTTTCCCCTAGTCCCATCTACCTGCACTCAGACCATGTCGAAATGCTGGTTATACTGCGCTATTGTGTGTGGTTCTGGCCACCAAACTGCAGCAAAGATGTGATGGCAAACGAGAGAGTGCTAAGCAGACACTTTAATGGACAAGGCTTATAAGTAAACAGTCCTAATGCAGATAAGTGTGATTAGTATTAGTTTATTCTTGTCTTGTGTAACAAGATACAGTGAGAAACCTTGTTTTGTGCACTATCTAAGTAAATTATACCTTACATGAGCTCGCCAGGGTAGTGCAAAGGAGAAAAAAGGCAGAGGACAGATTACGGGATTATTGGTTTCATTGAGAGTGTAGGTTTTTTTAAAGTGCAATGGCAGCTACAAGGTAGATTGGGAAATTTTATTGATGTGTGAGAGTTCTATTCAGGAGTCTGATAAAGCAGGGAAGAAAAGTTGTTCCTTAATTGGTGATACATGCTTTCATGCTTTTGCATTGTTTGCACGACAGAAGAGGTGTGAAGAGAGAATGACTGGGATATAAGTGTTCCTTGATAATGTTGACAGCTTTCCTGAGGTAGTGTGACGTGTAAATGCTGTTGATGGTGGAGGAGGTTGATTAGTATGAAGGAGTGAACTGCATTTACAACTCTGCAATTTCTTGCTGTCTTGGGCAGAGTGGTTGCCAAAACAAACTATGTTGCCACCCAAAAAGATAGTGTTTCCATAGAAATTGCTAAGAGTTGTTGGAGAAATGCCACATTTCCCTAATCTTCTGAGGGGAAAAAAGGCACCGGTGTGCTTTCTTGACCATAGCATCAATGGTTGCATAAACTCAGTTAGTGCAAATGTTAATCAGTTGTTACATAATAGAAGAATTCAATGAAATAGGCCAATCTTTAGCAAACCTGTGTTGATGTTCATTTATTTGTTCACATATTGGGAGTTGTTTCAGGCACTCATTCTTTACAGGGAGGCTCAGTGGAGAACAGATGGCTGTTCAGTAGTGAGCATTGCCTCTGGCTTCTGCTTGATGTCTCTGTGGCTCGACATTATAGCGCTGCTCGCTGGTAGACGTTGACGTCTGGTTCTCCCAGCGGGTGGTTCCTGCCCCGTCAGCTGAGTGAAAGAATTGCACATTGGGGATATTTAATTGTTTCAGAAGACAAATTGAAAGTACTTTTGTTATGATCTAATGTGTCTGTTTCTCTTTCAGTTCGGAGTTCACTTGAAGTCGTCCCGTGCGGACACGAGCAATGTCCGGCGATGCCTGGCCCACAGTCTGTTTCTGAATGCCGTGGAGCTTCAACTGGACGGAACTTACCTAACCCTGGATTCTCGGCAGCCAGTGGTGATCCACCCCTCCTCCGTCCTCTTCCACTCCAGGCCTCCTTACATGTTGTACAACGAGCTGCTGCACACCTCCAAGTGCTACATGCGAGATTTGTGCGTGGTGGATCCCGAGTGGCTTTATGAGGCAGCTCCAGAATACTTTAGGAGAAAGTTGAAAGGAGCAAAGACCTAGTGGATCTGGTTGGTGCAGTATCCGACTTCATTATATCTGTTGTAATGATCAGCGTTATTGAATTTCCGCTGGTTTAGGCTGGACAACCTGCCTGTTTTTTAACCAATTTTATACGTTTTCCAAATGGAATTGTTATATACTGCATTGAGCTTTTCTAGTGCAGCTTTCCAGCATTTGATAACAACAGCGAGGCATAACTGAAACTTTAACAGGAGAATGTGTGTTCTGCCTCATGCTTGTGGCACTCAATGTCCCTGCACTTTGCTCAATGGTGAAGTTGTACATGGAGCCAACTCCTTAACTGCAGGGAAAAGGATGTGAACAGCTCTAGCTTTTCATTGTATTGTATGGTCTCAGGGAAGTATGTGTGTGTGTGCGCGCATGATTGAGTCTGTGCATGCATATTCATTCCCGTGTGTCTGAGACTCTCCCCAGTGTCCTAGGGGGGAAAAATTAAATGATCACTGGCTGGACGTTCACTCTTTAATTCTTTATCCAGACATTTTGTTTTCAGCTTCATGCTTTGTTTAATTCTGAGGATCATGTATATATTTAGCAGGATTATGTCAGACTGGGCAAGCTGGAGTAGTTATACCGTCCATGCATTAGGGGAGAGGAGCTTGGAGTCCTAAAGAGGATTGTGAGTCCGTAGCCTGAGAGAGGCTGTATGCAGAGTGTGGTTAAATGTAGGCTTTCCATGTGGGGGTATCTCATGTGTGTAAAATGCTGAGTGTTCACTTAAGAGGTAGAGAGCAAAGGGAGTGTGCTTCAACCTATACTCTCCAAGTTTCTAGTATTAACAATTTGGGACAGATACCTTTTGAGGAATCTTGCATTTTTGGAAATAAAAATATTGACATTCTAAGTGGACCATCCAAACCAAAACATTTTAGGCCCAATGAGTTGCAATCAGTTTTTAATAGATTCTGTAGTATAATTTAATTACCATAATTCACTGGTGCATTCTCCTTGCTTACAGTCATCTGTTTTGCAGAAGTATTTTGCACCGAGGCTCGTCAGGTAAACAGTATGAGGGATTGAAGTCAGACTTTATCCTGCACTCTGGTGGTATCTGTGTATTCAATCAACACAGGTCAGCAAGATTGTGTTGAAGGATAAATTGGATTTCCTGTGGGAGAGGTGTGCAAGCACTACCTGAGCTCTTTTCTAAACCAGAGTGCTGCAAAATGATGTCCTAATGGTTCACCTTCAGCAATGCATTTTCAACCGGTGAGAACTGGAACTGTCTAGGGAACCCCAGCTTGCAACCTGTGATTAAACCATTTCTTCAAACAACACGTTGAAATTCTGTCTTCTGAGTTTTATCTTTTTCACATTTAAACTCCAGTGCAGAATTATGGGGATGCTGTGCTGTCGGAGAAGCTGATTTAGAAAGTGACATAAAATCCCTCTACATCAATTTTCTTGGCTAACACAGAAAATACTTGGGTTTCAGAGAGTAACAGGGGAGGTATGGGTGTCCAGCCCAGATCATTTCATCACTTCTTCTCCAAGCTTGTTTCCTGCATTAGTAATGTCATTTACTGTAAAATGCTAGGCCAATCTGAATTCAAAAATTGTCTTATAAATGTGCCTTCATTTAGTGCAGGGTTTCAGAGCTGTGACGATTTGTATGCAAACGGCTTTTCTTTATAGGATCACATTTTTTGCGATGCTGGCTTCTGACAGTTGACCTTGGGTTTTTGAGTGTGTAAACCTATTTCGAGCATCTACAGTCCAGGCCAGAGTTTGCGCTGTAACTCGTGTGAAATGTGTGGAGATGAATCCTTGCAGTCCTGCCATCAAACTGTAACAGGTCATTAAGCATTTGTTGCCATATGTCCCACTGCCAAACCAAGAATCTGATTTAAACATTATATAAAAGATTGTGCCTTAATGTGCCTTTAATATGCAAGACTTATGGTACAAGTTTAATGTTACCTAAATATTAAATATTTGGTTACAAATGCTTGATCTTTGGGTTTTTTTGTTCAGCCTTTTGCTTTTCTGACAGAGGGTCTTGGCCCTGAAACACTGACTATTACTCTAAATTGCTGCTGCTAGATTAGCTGAGTGATTCCAGCACTTCCAACAGGTAAGGAGAAGAAACATTAAATTACTCGGTTCAATAGAGCTTTCATCATCCTGAGGAAACGATAGAAATTAACCATATTTAAAGGTTCAGAGAAGAGGGAGCTGGGGAGCAGTACGTAGGAGATGCCTGGCAGTCTCCTTTCCAGCAGTGGCTGCACTGGCAGCTGCTGCCAGCAGAGGGCGGGGAAGGATGGCTGAAATTGAGCTGTGGCGCTGTGTAAATAGAATGAAGGAGGGGAACAGAATTGTGGTCATTTGGGGCCGTGCGTAATGATCAGCAATGGAGAATGGCTGATCTTACAGCAGGAGCTCTTGCAACCTGAATTGGGTCTAGTTTAAATTACCCGAGGAAACATTGGATTTGGTGTTCATAAAGGAGTAGAATTAGGCCATTCGGCCCATCAAGTCTACTCCACCTTCAATCATGGCAGATCTATCTCTCCCTCCAAACCCCATTCTCCTGCCTTCTCCCCATAACTTCTGACATCTGTAGTAATCAAGGTGTTTTACTGGGCTTAATGGTCACACCATTACATTAAATAGAGCTGTCTTTACAAATAAGATTACTTGACTGGACACTAATTTGTGCACTCCTGATCTCATCACCTGCACTTGATGTCTTCCCTCGAGATTATTCACCGCACTGTCCAACCACAACAAAACATTTAATTTAATCTGCAGGTTTTAAATAAATCATTAATAAAACGCCCAGCATGTTAGGCAGCAGCTATGGAAAAACTGAACGTTTCAGTTCAGGGGCCCTTTGTCAGAATTTGACTGAAATGAATAGCTAAACCCAGACCCCACAACAAGCAGCACTCTAAGTACATCGTGAGGCTTCCCTGTGTTCTACCGGTAATAAACAGCTCCAGCACTCAGTAACCCGACAGAGTGTGCTTTAATTCCTCAGCTCAGATTTTCCACAATGGGAGTGTCCCCGTCCCCGTCCCATCGGGTTTGAAAAGCGCGCACTGCCGCCGGAACCTTCAGGAAACAAGAGGCAACGCTCTGGACCGACGACGCTGTGAAGGCAAAGCAGAGACACGTTCTATTTAGTCCTGCCGTGGGCTGGGGTCACATTCAAACCACGTGCAGACTTCAGATGTGGGCAACCTCCTTCATTCGGACTAAAGTCATGTACTCGATCAGAGTCGAGCGACCTGAATTGGAAAGGTTCGCGGGAGGCCTGATGTTAACAAAATTCAAACTGAGAATAGACACATGGAGGCTGCACAGCGGGTTTGGGGTGGATAAACAAAGAACTGCAGAAGGTAGACAAAAATGCTGGAGAAACTCAACGGGTGAGGCAGCATCTATGGGGCGAAGGAAATAGACAATGTTTCGGGTCGAAACCCTTTGTCAGACCGATGTGAGGGTGGAGGGGAGGGGGGGGGGAAAGAAGAAAGGAAGTGGTGGAGCCAGAGGGCTGAGAAAGTAGGGACTACCTGAAATTAGAGAAGTCAATGTTCATACCGTTAGGGTGCAAACTGTCCAAGCGAAATATGAGGTGCTGCTCCTCCAATTTACAGTGGGACTCTGCTCTAGATGTCAGCTGATCTATATCGGTGAGACCAAGCGGAGGCTTGGCGATCGTTGCGCAGAACACCTCCGCTCGGTCCGCATTAACCAACCCGACCTCCCGGCGGCTCAGCACTTCAACTCCCTCTCCCATTCCGTATCCGACCTCTCTGTCCTGGGCCTCCTCCACGGCCAGAGTGAGCAACACTGTAAATTGGAGGAACAGCACCTCATATTCTGCTTGGGGAGTCTGCATCCTCTTGACATGAACATCGAATTCTCTCAATTCTGTTAACCCTTGCTGTCTCCTCCCCTTACTACCTCTCCCTCAACCATCGGGCTCCTCCTCCTTTTTCCTTTCTTTCCCCCCACCCCCGCCTCCCCCCACCAGTCTGAAGGGTTTCAGCCCGAAACGTTGCCTATCTCCTTCTCTCCATAGAGGTTACTGCATCTGCTGAGTTTCTCCAGCATTTGTGTACCCTCGATTTTCCAGCATCTGCAGCTCCTTCTTTAACACAGTGGTCCTCACTATGGCTATGGAGGAGGCCCAGCACAGAAAGGTCGGATTTGGAATGGGAGGGGGAGTTGAAGTGCTGGGCCACCAGGAGATCAGGTAGGTTATTGCGAACTGAGCGGAGGTGTTTGGCGAAGCGATCGCCAAGCCTACGCTTGGTCTCACCGATGTAGAGCAGCTGACATCTAGAGCAGCGGATGCAATAGATGAGGTTGGAGGAGGTGCAGGTGAACCTCTGCCACCTGGAAAGACTGCTTGGGTCTTTGAATGGTGTCAAGGGGGGAGGTAAAGCGACAAGTGTAGCATTTCCTGTGGTTGCAAGGGAAGATGCCCGGAGAGGGGGTGGTTCGAGTGGGAAGGGACAAATTGACCAGGGAGTTATGGAGGGAGCGGTCTCTGCGGAAAGCAGATGGGGAGGAGATGAGAAGATGTGTCAAGTGGTGGGATCACGTTGGAGGTGGCGAAAATGTCGGAGGATTATTTGTTGTATGTGACGGCTGGTTGGGTGGAAGGTGAGACCCTGGTGAGAGCCTCATCTACAGTAGAAGAGGGGATCCCCCGTTCCCTGAAGAATGAGGACATCTCCGATGGGTGCTGATGCGGCGTAGATGGAGGAATTGGGAGTAGGGGATGGAGCCATTACAGGAAGTAGGGTGGGAAGAAGTATAGTCCAGATAGCCATGCAGATGCTGGTCAATACTCAAAAGTGTCGGAGTAACTCGGCGGGTCAGACAGCATCTCTGGGGAACACGGATAGGTGACGTATCCAGTCTGAAGAACCCCTCCTCCCCCAGACATTACCTATCCATGTTCTCCAGAGATGCTACCTGACCTGGTGAGTTATTCCTGTACTCTGTGTCCTTTTGGGTTGGTGAGGAGATTGCATGAAAGGAGGGACGACTTGTGTGAGAACAGAGGTTGCACATCTAGGAGTGAAGGAGCGGTGGTGGTGCACATCTGGGCGCGAGGGGGTGCACAGCTGCGTCCAGACCGCACCCGGGGCGGGTTGTGCACCTGGCGGGGTTTCCCGGGACAGGGTGGAGCTCTGCCCCGTGGCTTGGCCGAGCTCCGGAGCCGCTTCTTCTTCATCTCGCTGTTGTACAGTTTCTCCGCCACCTTCCTCCCGTTGCCCGCCGCCCAGTGCTGCCTCCTCCCCTTCCCGCCGCCGTGAGCCTGGTAATCCGCCAGGTTGTAGTACTCGTACTCGTCGTAGTGCGCTTCCTCGAAGGACTCCAGGCTCTCGCTGGACATGTTCCCGGAGGTGGTAGCGGGCGAGGCCCGAGCTGGAGCTGGGTCAAGCGGGGCCGGGAGTGGGCGGGGATCACTCAGTCTGTGCGTCCTCACTCATTCACTGTGATGTCAGGGCGCGGCTTCAGGCACCGATCTTGCAGCGACGGTCAGGTGCATTAATTATGTTGTCAGAGAAACAGATTGTTAGGTTTGCTTGTTAATTTCTTGGTCACCGACTCAGAAAGAGACGACAATTGTTCTTTGTCAGGCGTCCTCTCTTTTTTATTTTTTGGTTGATAATTGCAAGATACAAACATAACACGAGTTGCAGTAGTCCGCTCGGCCCCTCGCTCTGCTGCGTCATTCGACCAGCCCCACTATCTTACACTGTGACTGTGATATCCATCACCGTCCAATATTCAGACAGTGGGTGAGAAAAAAATCTCTCCTCTTCAGCCCTGTTCCTGAAACCGCTTGCCCTGGTTATTGTTACCCCAGCAGCGACGCGCCATTAATGCAGCAGCCCTGTCTAACGCTGTAAAAATCTTGGACAATCCAATGAGATCAATCCTCATTCTTCTAAACTTAGGGGAGCATAGACCCAGCCTGACAGCCCGCTCCACAGAGAACACAGAACAGAAGCACCAGCTGCCCCACCTTTCAATATGTTCATGGATTTAACACATGCATCAACTCCTCCTTTGTGTCTGGTCTAGGCAGTCCTCAATCTCCCACAGTATCAAAAAAACAGCTGTTTCCTCTTTAACTATTTCCAGTCATCCAGCCTGGAAAAAACCTGAAGGAAAAAATTAGAGATTCACCAGACTCTGCCAAAAGAAATTCTTATGTACCAAAGGTTAAACGGATCTCCCTCATCTTGCAACTACATCTCTTCATTCAAGATTATCCTACTGGTGCAAACATCTTCACATTTACCTTGTCACACCCTTCTAGATCTTACCCATTTCACTAAAATCTCCCCTCAATCTTCTAAACCAAAAAAAACAGGTTGATTTTTTTGCGTGCTCAGGATAGAACCCTCTCGTTCACAGGAATTGGCGAAGCGCAGCTTTTCTGGATGCCTGCTATGTTGGGATGCTATTTCTTAAACAAGGGACTAAAACTGCATCAATATTGCCAAGTGTGGCCTCACCAACTCACCCTTCCCAAAGATGCCAGTTTGCCACTGTGATTGGTTAAGATAAAAATCCCAGTGTGATCAGGGATAACACTGACTGGTCAACATTGTTACTACCACTGCAGCATTAAGCTCACAGCACACTCATTAAGTTGAAGTAACCTCTCAGCAAAAGAAACACATTAAGTCTCTGCCAAAAGGTAACATGGGCAGATTGAGGGACAGATACAGAGAGCCAGTCACATCTTTCAATCTAAACCTGCAACAGACACATTCAGGCCCATTGTGAAGAGTTACAACAGAAGCCCACATCATGTCCAATAACTTGTTGAAATCAAGGCTACATAGTGAAAGAATACTTGAATTGGTTTCTGCAGAGAATCAGGGATGTTGTGCAGTCAGATGAATGATTTAGTCATTGCCACCATGTGGTCGACACCACAAGCCACGTCCACAACCTCACCGGGCACGGTCACCTGAAACACAGACACGTACAATCAGCTAGATTCCGGCACCTGAAACACACGGTCAATCAGCCAGACACCGTCACGTGAAATATGCAGACATAATCAGCCACCCTCTCTCAGCACTGGTTCCCTACCACCCCCCAACTCTCGAACTGCACGAGGCAGGTGAAAGCTGTGTTTGGGGAGAGGAGTGTGAAACTCCAGAGGAGCTCAGCTGCACACATGGTCTAAATGACAATATACTGGATTTCTGTGTTGAAATTTGAAGTGACTTCAGACAACAACCATGTGTGAAATTAAAATGGTTCAGAGAGATAGCTGTCCATCACTCTCATATCAGGAGATTTATCAAGGCTTCAAACTGACCACAGTACTCAAGCTTGACAATGAGTGTTAGTTAATCTCTGCTGGCATCACTGTTCCCCTTCAAAACAATCATTCTTTGGGCACCATATGTTGAAACATTAACGTCTACAATCTATAGATGAGAGGAGACCAATTAATTTATCAGCCCTCTGTGGCTGGGAGATTCATTGGAATTCAGTGGTGTTTCTTGAAGGGAATGTGTTTTGATTTCACTTTGTTAGCCAGGCTGGATTCCGTGATCGTGCCACAGAAGTGATCAGAATTAATACCACAGTTTCTGTTCCCTGTGAACCTACCCTCCAGGGGAAGTACTGATCGTCTGTCCTCCCAATGCCAAGGCAACCTCGCAGGTTCTTGCCCCATACAAACAGCTCACCACGATCTGCAACACAAAGGCAGCGTCACCAGTGGACTATTTTTTTTATATTTTTTAATTTTTTAATTTTTTTTAATTTTTTTAAATATTTTTATTATAGAAACAAAATAATAACAAAGTACATTATTTTACAATTATGAAAATACATGATATTAATGATATTTGTACTGTTAATATTATTTGTATTATTATTGATTATAAATTTTAAGATTATATATTTTATATAATTGAGAATACATGGTACTAGTAATACATTCATAATATTAGTAATATACTCATACTGTTGATAATATCTGTTACTGTTGATAATTGTCTCTGATTTTGAAATGTAGGACCAAATTTTATGTAATTAAAAATACGTAATACTAGTAAAACTTTTATGATATTCATTATATTTTCATACTGTTAATAATATTTGTATTATCATTGATTTTAAATTTAAAATTATATATTTTATATAATTGAAAATACATGATACTAACAATACTTTCATAAAGTTAGTGATATTTATATTCGTACTGATATTAAAAATTTAAGATTATGTGTTTCTATACTTTTTTCTAATTTTTTATAAAAGTATGAAAAGATAGAGAGAAAGAGTGTGAAAAGTTTGATGGAGAATGGAATATTAATCATTAATCCGTCCTTGGAGATATATTCATGATTTATTATATATATTTCTTCATCTATTCAAATATTCAGGTCTCAGTCAAGTCCTCGTGCCGAACCATTATGACCCTGTAAATATTTAATATATGGAGACCAAATCCCTCTGAAGAGATCTAACCTGTCCATTAGGACAAGCCTCAATCTCTCCAGATGAAGTGTCTCCGACATTTCTATGTTCCACATTTTGATTGTTGGGGATGTAGGGCCTTTCCAAAATTTTAATATTAATTTTTTCCCAATTATTAAACAATAGTCGATAAAAGTTCTTTGGTTCATTGTTATTAGTTGGTCAGTTTCAAGTATTCCAAGTATTATTAACTTTGGATCAGGAGTCAAAGTTATATTGACAACATTCGAAATTATCTTAAATATTTCATTCCAGTATTTTACAATTTTTATACAGTTAGTGAATGAGTGTGACAAATTTGCTTCTGAGATTTGACATTTATCACATATAGAGGATATTTTTGGGAAAATATTATGTAATTTAGATTTGGAATAATGTAATCTATGTAGTATTTTAAACTGTATAAGGGAATGTTTAGCATTTAACGAACAATGATGTATATGTTGTAAACTTTCATCCCATATTTCTGGTCTTATAATTTGGCCTAATTCATTTTCCCAAGACTGTCTATGTATTTCTGTTGATGGGACTTCACTTTCCAATAAAATATTGTATATATATGATATCATTTTTTCCGTATTTGGATGTTTATTCAAGCATTCATCTAAAATTTCTGTCTTTCTATTTCTAAGTTCTTGTGTATTTGCAGAAACATAATTTCTGATTTGTAAATATCCAGTGGACTATTAAACAAATGGTAGAATCTGTGCTGTTATCAACCACTTGGGGAACACAGTGGGCAACGACGATCAAACACGGAGGATTTTTCGGTGCGACCTATTTATTTATTATTTACGGTCGCTCTCTGGTCACAAACCTTAGGAATTGCGTTCTTTACATTTCACGTAGGATTTTGTCTAGTATCAGTGTGGGTTTCAACCTATGAGACTGAAAAACACGACACATAGCAGATGACGGACTGAAAGATGAATTGAAAACTAGCTGAAAAACAGGAAAGAGTGTTTGCGGAAATGGAAGTGAAAGTGTGATGAGGAGCTGGGGAACCAGTGCACACCGAGTGTATCAGCAATGCAAGGGTGGGTAGCTGAATGATGTTTACTGGAGGGGTGATAGGCCTAGACTTTGGGATTAGTTCATAGACAATGGAGCTTTGCCCATTCATGAACATTCCTACGATTCAAGGAACCACTAGCTGGCTTCAGAGATACAGACAGAGACATGTGCAAGTGTGAGATGATGGGAACTTGTGACGTGATCAGATTCCAAAGCGAAACAAAATGCAGCAACATTGTTCCAGCACCTCGAGTGCTTACTCTATACTCACTGGTGATGGCAGCAAAATGATGGAGCCCACAGCCGATACGGTCAACTCTCACTTGGGGCGTGAATTCAGTGCGGCCAAACAGTGTTGGTGGGATCATCTCCGGCAGTCTGGACTCGGAGAGGTTACATCCTTTCCCCAGAATCCCGTAACCCCACACAAAGACGTTGCCATCACCTGCAAACAGCAAAGGAACATTCTTGGCAAGGCAGAGAGATGTTCAGAGAGCACGGTACTCTTACGAACACTTTTAGCAACTGAAGGGAGCCAGTGGACCAGCGGAGAGAACAGGATCATTGTTGGTGGCGAGTATATTAAGACTCCAGTCCTACATTTGAGACCCCAACAAAACCCTGGCAGTTCGAGGAAGTACCATGTTTGGATTAGTTATGATGGGTTTGCAATTTTGACAAGTTCTGAGCTAATATGGCAAATTAATAGGCGACTCTGAATCAGAGTAGACTCTGAACCACAGGGACAGTTATCACATCTAATTTAGCTCCTATCGGTACATTGAACCCATCCCTAATGCACAAACCCATTATATGGAATGAAGCAGGATGTTGAAGTGAACAGAACACGCTGTTACACAAGATGACAACTTACTATTGAGGACGGCAGCATGAGTTCCACCACACGCCACGGACTTTACCCTCCCAAGTCCTTTAAACGGGAGCTGTTTTGGCACATTCACCTGCAAAAACAAGTTAAACTTAGAGGACAGAAGTCATGATTTAAATACGTCTAAATTACCACAGCCGAGGCTTCAGCTCTACCCCACACTCTTGTCACCATGTCCCAGAAACCAGGACGCCCTCCAGACCTTTCAACACCACCATCCCATTGACCAACCTGCCTGCGTGCCTGGGATCGGTCTCAAATATTGTGATTGCACTCAAAACACTGGGAGCATTCCAGAGGTTGTGTGGATGTGGATTTTACTCAGAGACAAAGAAACAATTGAACAAAAAACAATTGAAAAAAATCATTTTGCAATTCATAGTTATACTATAAGAGAAGTTGTAGACAAGAAAAAGTCACGCCTTTGACTGGAAATAAAGGCTATTTATAAATGTTAGCCATCAAAACAATAATGTATAAGTTCCAAATTCCGCAATGACATTATTTTTAAGCACTGCAAAATTTTTAAAAAAACAGCTTCAAAGGACTTAACCCCTCACCCAAAACAAATCAGATCATTTGTCCATGAGGTACTCGATGGCTGGCAAGGACGTGGAGGCTGAAGGACCTGCTTCAGAGGTGCAAGACCTTCTTACTCTAATAGGTGGTAGGTAATTTTCTGGAGAAGATTCTTCAAAATAAAATGTACTCGCGTTTAGAAAAGCATAGACCTATTAGACATAGTCAGCATAGCTTTGGGTGTTGGAGGCCCTGGCTCAAGTCTGATTCGAGTTTTTGAGGAAGTGACCAAGATGGTCGATGAGGGCAGTGGATGTTGTCTACATGAACTCCAGTAAAGCTTTTGACAAGGTCCCTCAAAGTATGTTGGTCAAGAATAATAAGTCAAGTGGGATTTAGTGAGTTGGTAAATTGGATCCAAAATTAGTTTGGTCACAGAAGGCATGGGATTGTAGTGGAGGGGTGTTTGTTTGACCTGTTGAGCGGTGTAAAGATCAGTGCCGGGGGCTCTGATTTGTGATTATGTACATTAATAATCCACGTGAAAATGTAGGTGGGCTGATTAGTAAGTTCGCAGATGACATGAAAATTGGTGTTGTGATAACAAGGAAGGTTGTCAACGCAAACAGCAGGTTTTGATCGGGTGGAAATGAGGGCAGAGAAATGGCAGATGGAAATGATTCCAGACACTTGAGAGGTGTTGTATATTGGAAGGTCAAATACAAAAGGAAAGAATGAAAATGACAAGAGCCTTCAGAGCAGAGGGATATTGGGTGCAAGTCTAAAGCTCCATAGAAGTGGCAACACAAGTAGATAGGGTGGTAAAGAAGGTTGCCCTCATTGATCGGGGCATTGAGCATAAAAGTTCGGAAGTCATGTTAGGAAGACATTAGTTAGGCCACATTTGGATTATTGTATGCATTTCCAGTTGCCACAAAGGACGTTGGGGCTTTGGAGAGAGTGCAGATGAAATTCACTGGTTATTGAGCAAAATTTAAAAAAAACTGTTGGAGGAACACAATGGGTTGGGCAGCATCTGTGGAGAGTCCGTGTTTCTACTTAAGACCAGTCCGAATAGTTCCTCCAATAGTTTTTTCCAGCAAATGGAGTCTCTTGTGTCCCCATTTCGTCTGGGTATTGCCAAGATCAGAGGATATTATCTGGAAGGAGAGGTTGCGCCAACTTGCACTGTATTCTCTGGAGCATCAGAGGCTGAGCGGTTGACCTATAAAAGTATATAAAATTATAAGAGGCATCGAAATGGCAGTCAGAATCTTTTTCCCAGGGTGGAAATGTCTGGTACTAAAGGGCATAGATTTAAAGTGAGAGGGAGAAAGTTTAAAGGAGATTACATGACCAGTTTTATTCTTCATACACTGAGTGGTACGTATCTGGGACATGCTGCCAGGGTTGGTGGCATGGAAGCAGATCCAATAGATACATTTAAGATGCATTTAGACAGGCACATGAACAGGCAGGTAGACCACTTGCAAACAGTGGGACTACTTAGATTGGCATCATGGTCGGCACATTCATGATGGGCCTAAGGGCCTGTTCCTGTGCAGTATTGTTTTATTTTCCATATTAATCCATGCCTACCTGTGTGGCCTCAGTAACTGTAGAAAGCTGCAGATACTCAGAGTTACCCCAGCCAAACACGCCCCCATCTTTGGATAAAGCCAAACAGAAGTCTCCGTACGTTGCTACTTGCACAATATTCTCTCCAGCAATATCTCCCATCAGCCTGGTTGGTTTAGAGACTGCACTATTGTGACCAAGACCTAAGGAAAGAATAATATGGGAATGTTTACCTAGCTTACAAAGAAAGAGTAAATACCAATAAACAAAGCCAATGGAAATCTTTTCACTAAATATATATGCCATTAGGATAGGAAGGACGGTTGTACAGAGGGAAATGGAGAGAAAGGAGAAAACTCCTGGAGCGAAAAAGCACATTTGTTCAGACAATGAAGACATGGAATCAGTCTGGGTGGAGGTAGGAATCATCGGGTGGTGATTAACACTGGTGGGAGTTGTCTGCAGGGTTCCAAACATTGTGTAATACAGGAAAGGGCATCAAACAGAAGATTAAGGATGCAGAGAGCAAGGTAGGACAGTCATCACTGGTGATTTTAACCAATATATTGATTGGTGAAAGCAGATCAGCAATAATAATGTGAAGGAAGACTTCCTGAATTGTACACATGATGGCTTGTTATACCACCATGTCGAACAGCCAAATGGAGGACAGATACTGGGCAATGAGAAAAAGTTGGTTTGGAATCTTGAGATGTGTGGTTTAAGAGAGATTATATAACATGAGCTAGGAATCCAATTCTGGGATTCCAGTGCACAGTATCAGCCAGGCTGCCCAGCTGTGCCAGGCACAGGTAATCCCGAGCTGGACAGTTCCCAACCGATGTGCCCGAAGGGTCGGGGTCAGTGCAATAATGTGAGACCATTTCCCCCATTCCCCCCTCAGGCCCTCTCTCACAAACCTCACATCGCTTTCTCAAATTTGACCGTAGCAGCACCATTATGTTGCTCTAGTTTCTTCAATTTTGATTTTACTAGATCACCTGAATTACTGTTAGATTTCCCCCAGGATGCCACGGTTTCTTCCCATATCTTAAAGACAGTGGGTTAGAAGGCTAATTGGCCGATGTAAATTGGTAGAATGCGAGAGTGAGTTGATGGGAAAATGGGTAGAATAGGTTATTGATACATTTAGTGGGGCAATTGTTTTGTTGAATTGGCACGGACTTGATGGGCCAAATAAGCTTCTACTTGTATGGAAACATGGAGATATTACAAATTGTTCAACCTAATCTTGCAAGGATCAGTGCAAACTCTGGGTAATCAAAATCCCCACCTGTTTGTCCGTCAACGCCCCATCCACAGGAATACACCTGGCCTTTGTCCGTTCTGAAGAGGCTGTGATCCTGCCCACAAGCAACCTGTAAATCAGACAACACGTCGAATGATAGTTTGCAAACTAGAGGCATGCAACACCAGAACTCTGGCATTGCCTCAGCTCAAATAATCAAAGTTAGAACTTCACAGTCACCGTATCAGAAGGCCTGACATCTTCATTTCTATCCTGTATTTTAGATTATTTCAGCCTATTGACTCTGGATATTTCAGCTGTTACTGGACATTGTGGTCAGGTGGGCAATGAGAGAACTTGAGCTCTTGCTCCTCCGCACATTGATGTTGAACCACTGAAAGAGCCACTTTCTGAACTACCAGTAATGGCACCCACCTTCCCCCATTCCTGAAAAAGCTTTGTTCCCGATGCCACAACTTTAGAACATTGTTTTAAAAAGTCATGGAGTTGTACAGAACAGAAACAGACTCCTTGGCCCACCACTTCCATATCAACACTATCGATTTACATTGATCACATTTGCCAAGATTAGAACTATATCCTTCTATACCTTGACTAAATGACTCCTCAATGGTGATTATATCCGATTCCACCCTCTCTGGAAGCAACATCCAGAAATCAACCAATCTGTGTAAGGAACTTTCCTCTTAGATTCACTTTCAAATTATTTCCTCTCACCTTAAACCTATGCCACCTTGTTTTTGATACCCCTATCATGGGAAAAGGATAGGGTGTATTTACCCAATGTCTCCCATAATCTTTTACTCTTTTATCAGGGTCGCTGTCCAGTTGGTATGGCTGCCCAGCCTGCAGCTGTCTGTTTTTTAACTTCTTTCTTTTATTTTTAGTGAGTTTTAGTGTTTTGTTTTGGAGTTCTAGCCTTTTTTACGTGGGGGGTGGGGGGGGGGGGGGGAGAGAGGGGGAAACTACTTTTCCTGGTCCCTACGTGGTCGGAGAGGCAGCTTTTCTCCGGGCTGCAACTTCGACCCGTCCTCGCGGCCTACCAGCGGGCCTAGAGCAGCGTTTCCTGAGGGGACCGCCCCGAACCTCAGCTTCGGAGGCGGCACAGAACTGGAGCGCTATCGAGGAGCGAAGCGGGCGATACCTTGCCTAGGTCGCTGCGCTGGAGCTCCAGAATGCTGAGATCGCAGGTGAACATCGAATGTGATCAATGTGGGACTGTGGAGCGGCCAGCTGAGGGCGGCATCGCTGAACTTAACATTGGGAGCCTGGGATCTTTCGGCGAGATCATGAGTTGTGGAGCTCCATCCGACACGGCCTTGTCGGCTTCGGAAACCATGGACTCCGGTAAGGAAGCAGCCGTTCCAGGTGTCCCAATCCGCTGTGAAGACTCTCCCAACCGCTGGAGCACCATCACCCGGCGAGAAGGTCTAAAACATCGGGCCGCCATAGTGCCGACTGCGGAGGCCTCAATAGGCCCGACTATGGGTGGACATGGGGATGGGGACTGGACTTTGTGCCTTACCCCACATTGAGAACCATTGTGGGGGGATGTTTTTATGTTCATTGTTAATTCTTTAATGTTATGTCTATCTTTATCTGTGTGCTGCATGGCAAGTCAAATTTCTCTACACCAATTGGTGTATGTGACAATAAATGCCCTTTGTCCTTTGTTCTATCAGCTGATCTTTCAACCTCCTCCTCTCCAGGGAGGTAATGTGGCTGGCACATGACGATCCTCTGAGATGTCTCAAAACCACTGTTGGAACATATAAAGAAATGATTTCAGATAAACATCCAAGGGTCAACCTTTCCGAAACCCTTGTCACATAATCATTGCGCCAGAACCACCTCAGTCCCAGAGCACATCCTGTCCTCAACAAGATCTTTCACTGAAAATCGGGCATCTGCAGGGTGCTGAATACAAAGTGTTGCAGTGGAATTTATTTCTACATAATTTGTAATCTGCCAACATCCATTGTCGACCAACTCCAGTTCGTGACAATCGGTTGGAGCCTGGCACTGACCCCACATCCAATGGTTCAAATATCTGCCATTACTTGAATGGTGGCAGCTACTAAACAGCTAGCAAAAGAAAGAGGCTTCCAGAAAATCCCATGTTGTGGGGCACAGCACATGAATACAAAAGGCAATATTCAAGCATTCTCAACAGCTAATGCTGTGCAGCAAAGCTGATATGAATCAACATAATCTAATTTTATCACTGAAGATCTGTGCTCCAGAACACCTGCACGCACATGATAAAGTGGAATATTATCCAGATATGCCCTGTTCAAATGAAGCACCATAAATCAAATCCACAAATTACCGCCTGATCATAGTCTGATCATCAGCGAACTGGTGGGAGCTGCTATCAGCAGCGCTATCTAGAATTAGGATCAGATGAGAGTGTGCAGTATAGTCTTTTGCAGGACATGTGGAGGATTGATGAACACATGTGGAGGATTGATGAATGAGTCTGATCAATTTGAACAAGCCACAAATGCAGACAGGAGGCAGGCGGGCAGGTGGATTGCTGTATCTCATGGAGTGGGGCACGAGTTGTGCCAGACATGGATAAATTGTCAAGGTGCCCAGGATAAATTAAAGAACAAGTTCAGAGAGAAATTACCTGTGCGTAAAGATGTGAACATCTGCACTGAAAAAAACAAGTTTTTGAAAAGTTCCAGTATTTGAGCTTAGCTTCTTCCTAAATCATTCACACAAGAGCCAAAATCCTGAACTTTGACCTCCATTGCATGGAGATAAGATTCTCACTAGAACTGTCTTATCATTCCATACTGTTCAAAGGAACCATTACCAAGTCGGAACCAGAAGCAGCACTTTAGTAAACAATTACATAAGTTAGAAACTATGGCAAATCTTTGTTCAATGTTCCAAGATAGTTTTCTTCCACAATTTCAGAATCACACACATTTCATAACATTAAAAGGAACAAAGATATTAAACATCACCTCAACAACTTTGCTGTCCAGACCTTCAATACGATGAATGATGTGGCTGCCACTGAAAAGAAAATTAAATATTAAATAAAACAGAGGCACTGTGCAAGAACAGTAAAGATTGTTCACTGCATTAGAAAAGACTGGGGGCTCTGGTTGTAAACCCAGAATGGCAGAAATCAGGAATATAAAAAGCAAGCCAGGCAGCCTCTTTTACTTTCATCACTAAATATTGCACTCAAGCAAATATTCTATATTTTACAGGTACATGGATAGGAAAGGTTTAGGGCCAAATGCGGACAGGTGAGACTAGTGTAGATAGATGGGGCATCTTGGTTGGCATGGGCAAGGTGGCGCACAGGGCCCGTTTCCGTGCTGTATGGCTCTATAGTAAGTACAGTTCAGCGTCAGGAAGTAGATTAAAGGAGGAGAGAAGTCCACTCTCCTTCACCACCAACAGTTGGGTGATAACTGAGATCACAGAAATAGACCACTATTGGGGATTATTCAGGGAACCATGAGCCTTGTGACAATTAAGAGTTATCCAAAAATATCAATGAAATGGTACCAAAGACCAGATAACTGTATGAGGACCATTTGCACAATAGATTGCTGGTGGGAGAATTCCAAAGGAGGAAATAAATGACAAAGTCAAGAAATGCCACAGCTTGGAGTTTACAAAACCAACATTCCAAACCCCTCAGCACTGTCAGGTGGATAATTCTGGTTTGCTCACAAATTATCAAAGAGGTTAATTAACCACTTTGGTAGGAAAAAAAAGGTAGAGTATTTCTGAAAGTATGAAAGAGTGGGGGATATTTGCTGATTTACAAAGTAATCTGGTCCTTGTATACCTGTCACTGTGGCCTTCATACTGTGTGCACAGGAGGAAAGATGTCACAGGGGGAAACAACTAGGCAGTGGGGTTAACTCAAATAGCTCAATATCTTTAGCCAATGAACACGACGGACAGAATGACCGCTTTTGCGTCATAGGTGCCTACGATTCTACAATAGCCAGATTGCGTTACGGAATAAATTTCTGATATGATTCAGTAGGCATCTTACCTATAAATCTCACTGTCCACAATGTTCCTTCCACACTGTCCATATGCATTGTTCCCCAAACTGAATACTGAAAAATAGTTTCACTTTGTTACTGCTCTAAACGCTGCTTGCAAAACTTCAGCAGAAGAATATCAAGGTGTGACAAAGTTAACAAGTGCTAGGATAAGACAAGGTAGCTCTGCACTAGCACACTACACCCCCAAATTCAATAAATCGTAGTGCCTATCTGTGAAGCACTCAAAACTAATCAACACCTCACCTAAAAACACTTTCAGCCTGACAACTTTCCTCTCCACTGTCCTCCCCAATTCCTCTGCTGGACCCAGAACCCACTGATTTAGACAGACAGCAATGGTAGTACTTCTCCTGCTCTACGAGGTGTCCATAGTCAGCCGTCCTCGTCAGTGAAGCATCCAGGCAATGAGACTCACTGCTGCTCAAGTGACTGTGACTTTCGGCAGTTGTTCAAGGTTCTTCAAGTTATTGAGTTATTTAAGGTTGCCAAGGTAGATCCTCTTCAATAAGGGCAATCCTTGACAAGGCAGCTGAAATGGCTGCGGGTGGAACTGAAGGTGGCACTTCCTTCCTAATGTGGTCAAGCAATTCCGTCCCCTTCAACTATTACATTGATGATAACAATGAATTCTTCCATCAAATAACCCCAAATGAAAAAAATGAAACACCAGCCAAAGTTTTAAAGGGAACATATATTGGATTAGTCATGAACTTAATTTTTTTTTTAAACAATAAACTAATAGAAAGGAAGGGATAAAGAGAAGAAAAAAAAGGAAAGAAAAAACAAAAAAAAAAGTTATGAACTTTTTGGATTATGTAAAGAGAACAGAGGTAAATGTGCTTAGGTGAAAAGAACAGTCCGGACCTCCTTCATTATCCGTCATCACCAGAGAGTGTGCTCTCCCACACGACACCTGCAGCACTCTTGTTTCCTGAGGCTTCTCCAGTGGCAATGGGACTGGGGAGGGTTCCAGGATGTATTCATAACCCTTAGCTGAAACAAATAATAAAATCATTACAAAAATCAGAAAATGCTCACACAAAGTGGTGGAGAAACTCAGCAGGTCATCTCTGGAGGATATGGACAGACTTCAAACTGAAGAAGGGTCCCGACCTGAAGCATCGCCTGTCCATCTTCTCCAGAAATACTGTCTGGCCCGTTGAGTTACTCTAGCACTGTGAATTATTTTTCTTGCAAATCAGCATCTGCAGTTCCTCGTGTCTCCAATCGAAAATCGCTGGAAGCTCGCATCAAATTTGGTGGAGCTGCCACATAGACTAGTCAAGAAGACACTCACTCCTGTCCTGCCGGCTCCTATGAAATCCAATCTGAGAATCGCTGTTCAGGCCCATTCCCCAGACCTTGGTAATGTCAGTGGTTTGTGAAGCCAGCAAAGTGAATCCATAGCCGCAGGCAGCAGAGGAGATCTGTTACATGAAAAAAAAACACTGTTTGTGTCATGGATACTTATATCATCCACCTACCAAGTTCAACAATTTGTCCTGGTCCAACCACACTGTTGCTATGGCCAAGAAAGCACACCCACCATTCTTTCTCAGAAGAATTTGGAAATTCAGCATGTCTCGAATGACTCTTATCAATTTCTGCAGATGTACCACCAAAAGAGCATCCCATTAGGATGCACACAACTTAGTTTAGCAACTGCTCTACACAAGGACTTATCAAGGACCACTCACACTCTGACCATTATCTCGTTCCTCCCTCTCCCATTAGGCAGAAGATACAAAAGCTTGAAAGCAAATGCCACCATATTCAGGAACAACTTCTTCCCCTGCTGTTATCAGACTATTGAACAGACCTTTCATAATCTAAGAGTGTAGTTCTGATCTCTCTACCTACCACATTGTGGCCCTGGCCAAATCCTGAGGGAGAACGCTGTCAAACCTCATCTACAACAAAGTGAACTAATGTGACAGGTAAACCTAACCAACTTCATCAATACCTGTTAAATAACACCTGCACAGTTCGTGTGGAGACAAAATCCATCTTCACAGTGAGGATAGACACAAAAAGCTGGAGTAACTCAGTGGGACTGGCAGCATCTCTGGAGAGAAGCAATGGGTGAATTTCGGGTGGAGACCCTTCTTCAGACTGGTTAGAGATAAGAGAAACGAGAGATATAGTCAGGATGTCTATCAACATGCTGTGAGACCACTGCTGTGCCAAATGGGACAGACATATGACAGATCACATAGCTTTAAACTGCTGATCCATGATGTACTGTAGACCATAGGCAGCAACATACACTATCACAATCGAACCTTATGGCCTGATATATCAGCCCTGGCTCAATGAATGCAGAAGGACATGACCAGAGCAGCACACTAACAATGAGGCCCCATGCCCCCTCACCCCAGGGCCAGTCCGCCTCTAACTATCCCCAGACCAGATCCACTGACCCGCTCGCCCCCAGACCAGAACTACTCCTTATCCCAGGATCACACCCCTTCCTCTACCGTCTGCCTCAGGCCCAGCCTTTCCCCTCCACCCCACTCTCACCCGCGGCTCCGGCTCCAGCTCCAGGCGGTGCGGCCTGAGCTGCATACTCGCGGCTCTCCGGCGTGCTGCGGCGGGGATGCCCAGGGCCCCGGTGTGGGCGAATCCCCACACGAACACGCGGCTCTTCCTACGGCCCTTCCCCATGTAGCGGACAGTCGGGCCTTCGTCCCGCTCCAGTACCGCCCGACCCGGCGAGACCGCATCCCGCAGCCCCCGGCGCGGGGAGGCCGCCTCCCGCAGCGCCCAGCACCGGAGGCGGAGCAGGCGCCAGCCCGCCGGTCCACTCCAGCATGAAGCCATGCGGCCCCGGCAACCTCCGGCCCAGAGTCCCGGTCGCTCCGCGGCCTCCTCAGCCCAGGCCGGGGTCACAGCAACGGCAGGGCCTCGGTTAATGAGCCGGCGGACGGCCTGAGCCCAGCGCCCTGGTCACTGGGATAACCAGCGCTAGGGGTGGCTGGAGACTGGTCTGGAGGGAAGAGGCAACTGTGCACCTGTCGCAGACATAGACAGCGAGGGGGCGGAGGGAGGGAGGAGCCGAGCACCCTGTGAAGCAAATGCGAAGGGAAAGTGCAATATCTGTGGCTTTGTTCATAAACTTCTTCTTCTTAAAGGATTCCGGCAGTGTAGACGCTGCTAAGCCTATTACTGCCCTCCACTGGTCAAAATTTGAACTAAATTCTTACATACAGTCCTGTAACATGCAGGAATTGAAGAACAGCCCTGGATATCAGCTGATGTTTCTCACTGTGTCCAAACAAAGATAAAACAGAAAAAGCCTCAACTTCAAGTCCTGTCAGTCTAGCAAACAATGCCTTTCTTTCTACCCTATACTTTTTACATTCTAGGAAAACATGCTTAACTGTCTCCTTACTCCCACATTCACACAAGCCAGAAACATGTTTCCCTACAATGCACAAACAGTAATTTAACCCACAATGTCCCAACCTCAATCTACACAGTCTAACTGAGTCCCTACGGGACAGAGATGTACAGAAACATATTTTTCTAACTTCAGCTTGTACAGAAAAGTAATGTCTACCCCTGACTTCCTTTTCCCATCCTCTCTGCCATTCTTTTGTTAAGCCCTCTTTAATTATTTCTCTCAGTTCCACTCTCCCCAATGATAGATACATGGATATCTATTTCTCTTCTTAAACTCTCCTTTGCTATGAGGTCCACCTGCTCATTCCTCCTCACCCCAGCATGCCCGGGAACCCAGCAAAAAGTGATGTTACATGCAAACCCAATTCTAGAAAACACACTCAAGATTTCATTTAGAATGTCAGGACGAGCGTTAGATTCCCCTACTCTTAAATTTTCAAGAGAAGCTGCAGAATCCGAACAGATAATGACTTCTCTAAAACTGGCTTCCTCAATCCACCATAGAGCCCATTGAATTGCCATTAATTCAGTCGTGAGAACAGAGCTTCCATCAGAAATGCGTTGGCCAATCTTCAACCCAAGCTGCTCCACATACACGCCAAACCCAGCTCTCCCACTAACTGGATCTTTAGATCCATCTGTAAAAACAATCAAAGTGCTCTCACTGATTGAATTAAGATATTCCACTATTCTTGGAGTCACCTCGCGCTTATCTTTTTCCTGAAGAAAAGCAAGCTCACTAAACAGTTCAGGAAGAACCCAATAGGGCACAGGTAACCATATTGTATGTTCTATAATACCCCCTTGTTGTTCATAAACTGCTGGGTACAGTGGTTTAAGTAGTCTAAAGGAAATGCAGATGCTTCAATTTTCATCAAAATACCATGTACTGGGTCTGATCGCATCTCTGGAGAATGGATAGGCAACAGAAGTTTACCAAGTTACTTTCTCGATTAGAGAATATTAGCCATAAGGAGAGGTTTTCTGTGGTCCCAGAGGGGATGATGATGGAAGTATGTAAAATTGTGAGAGGCATTGTATAGAATAGATGGTCAGTCATTTCCCCCCGAAAAGAAATATCAAATACTAAAGAACATAACTTTGTCAGAGGGGGAAAGTTTAAAGCACATTTGTGAGGCAAGGTTTTTTATTACTGAGTGGTGGATGCACGGTATGGACTGATGTTGTGGGATACGATAGCAATGTTAGAGGCATTTAGATTGACACATGAACAGAACTGGAATTGGGCGAGGGAGGGGTTTATACACCATGTGTATGCAGATGAGATTAATTTAAATTATCTTGGTCAACACAGACACTGGTCGTCGAAGCACCTATTCCTCTGCTGCACTGGTCTACGAACATCACAAGCCTCGAGGGGTAAGCAGGAATCGCTACCGAAATAAAATTATAATCTCTGTAATATATAAACAACCAATTATTTCTCTATTCCAGAGTCTCACCAGTGGAAATGCAAAGGCTGTGGAGGTGCAGAGGGATTGACTATCTAAAGAGAGAGCGTGATGCCCAGGGCTAGGAAACTGCAAATTGTTCAAAGCAGTGGAGGCCATTGGTGTGTATATAGATGGTAAGTGACACAGCCAGTGAGAATAAGTAAAGGCAGAAAGTTATACATTCTACAGGGCAAGAACAAACTGAAATTGGTCAAGGGGGACCAAAGGGAGCGGGACGTTCCTCTTCAATCTCTTGGGGAATTTGGGAGAAGTGAGCCGAGTATTGTTGGAAGACAGTTCAGTTGGAGGCCGAGGAAGGAAATCAATGATGATCAGGTAGTGCAGCTTGTTGTTTGTAGAATAGTGGCAATGAAGAACTGGCTTACAGTATCTGCCAAACAACACCAGCCCTGCCTTTGTCAGCAGATTCAATGACGATGTTCAGACTGGACATCAGTATGTGGGGTGTATCAAGTTCAGAAGGGTGGTTGAGTGGAAAAATGGCTGATTTCTACTGATACCCTCCCCTACTTCCTAGCTACTCTAGATCTTGTTGTCACCCAACTGCATGACAGTTAACATAGAAACATAGAAAATAGATGCAGGAGTAGGCCATTCGGCCCTTCAAGCCTGCACCGCCATTCAATATGATCATGGCTGATCATCCAACTCAGTATCCTGTACCTGCCTTCTCTCCATACCCCCTGATCCCTTTAGCCACAAGGGCCACATCTAACTCCTCCTTAAATATAGCCAATGAACTGGCCTCAACTACCTTCTGTGGCAGAGAATTCCAGAGACTCACCACTCTCTGTGTGAAAAATGTTTTCCTCAACTCGGTCCTAAAGGAATTCCCCCTTATCCTTAGACTGTGACCCCTTGTTCTGGACCTCCCCAACATCGGCAACAATCTTCCTGCATCTAGCCTGTCCAACCTTAAGAATTTTGTAAGTTTCTATAAGATCCCCCCTCAGTCTTCTAAATTCTAGCAAGTACAAGCCAAGTCTATCCAGTCTTTCCTCATATGAAAGTCCTGACATCCCAGGAATCAGTCTGGTGAACCTTCTCTGTACCCCCTCTATGGCAAGAATGTATTTCCTCGATTTGGAGACCAAAACTGTACGCAATACTCCAGGTGTGGTCTCACCAAAACCCTGTACAACTGCAGTAGAACCTCCCTGCTCCTATACTCAAAGCCTTTCGCTATGAATGCTAACATACCATTTGCTTTCTTCACTGCCTGCTGCACCTGCAAGCCTGCTTTCAATGACTGGTGTACCATGACACCCAGGTCTCGTTGCATCTCCCCTTTTCCTAAGCTGCCACCAGATAATAGTCTACCCTCCTGTTTTTGCCACCAAAGTGGATAACCTCACATTTATCCACATTATACTGCATCTGCCATGCATCTGCCATGCATTTGCCCACTCACCCAGCCTATCCAAGTCACCTTGCAGCCTCCTAGCATCCTCCTCACACCTAACACTACTCCCCAGTTTAGTGTAATCTGCAAACTTGGAGATGTTGCATTCAATTCCCTCGTCCAAATCATTAATATATATTGTAAATAGCTGTGGTCCCAGCACTGAGCCTTGCGATACCCCACTAGTCGCTGCCTACCATTCTGAAAAGGACCCGTTTACTCTTACCCTTTGCTTCCTATCTGCCAGCCAGTTCTCTATCCACATTAATTCTGAACCCCCAATACCGTGTGCTTTAGGTTTGTATACTAATCTCTTAAGTGGGACCTTGTCGAAAGCCTTCTGAAAGTCTAGATATAACACATCCACTGGTTCTCCCTTATCCACTCTACTAGTTACATCTTGAAAAATTCTATAAGATTTGTCAGACATGATTTACCTTTCGTAACTCCATGCTGACTTTGTCCAATGTTTTCACCACTTTCCAAATGTGCTGCTATCCCATCTTTAATAACTGACTCTAGCAGTTTCCCCACTACCGATGTTAGACTAACTGGTCTGTAATTCCCTGTTTTCTCTCTCCCTTCTTTTTTTAAAAGTGGGGTTACATTTGCTACCCTCCAATCCTCAGGAACTACTCCAGATTCTAAGGAGTTTTGAAAAATTATCACTAATGCATCCACAATTTCTGTGGCTACTTCCTTGAGTACTCTGGGATGCAGACTATCTGGCCCTGGGGATTTATCGGCCTTTAATCCATTCAATTTACCCAACACCACTTCCTGGCTCACCTGGATTTCACTCAGTTTCTCCATCGTATTTGACCCCCGGCCCCCTGCTATTTCCTGCAGATTATTTATGTCTTCCTTAATGAAGACAGAACCAAAGTAGTTATTCAAATGGTCTGCCATGTCCTTGTTTCCCATGATCAATTCACCTGTTTCTGACTGCAAGGGACCTACATTTGTTTTAACTAATCTCTTTCTCTTCACATATCTATAAAAAAACCTTTGCAGTCAGTTTTTATGTTCCCTGCCAGTTTTATTTCATAATCTATTTTCCCTTTCCTAATTAAGCCCTTTGTCCTCCTCTGCTGGACTCTGAATTTCTCCCAGTCCTCTGGTAGGCTGTTTTTTCTGGCTAATTTGTATGCTTCATCTTTTGCTTTTATACTATCCCTGATTTCTCTTGTTATCCATGGATGCACTACCTTCCCTGATTTATTCTTTTGCCAAACTGGACAATTGTTGTAGTTCATCCATGCAGTCTTTAAATACCTTCCATTGCACATCCACTGTAAACCCTTTAAGAATCACTTGCCAGTCTTTCTTGGCCAATTCACATCTCATACCTGCAAAGTCACCTTTGTTTAAGTTCAGAACCCTCGTTTCTGACTTAATTATGTCACTCTCCATCCTAATGAAGAACTTAACCACCTTGCCCAAGGGGCCACGCACAACAAGACTGCTAACTAACCCTTCCTCATTACTCAATACCCAGTCTAGAATAGCCTGCTCTCTCGTTGGTTCCTCTACATGTTGGTTTAGAAAACTATCCCGCATACATGCCAAGAATTCCTCTTCCTCAGCACCCCTGTCCATTTGATTCACCCAATCTATATGTAGATTGAAGTCACCCATTATAACTGTTTTACCCATGTTGCACGCATTTCTAATTTCCTGTTTGATGTCATCCCCAACTCCACTACTACTGTTAGGTGGCCTGTACACAACTCCCACTAGCATTTTCTGCAGTTTCGCAGCTCTACCCATATCGATTCCACATCCTCCAAGCTAATGTCCTTCATTTCTATTGCATTAATCTCCTCTCTCACCAGCAACGCTACCCCAACTCCATTTCCTGTCTATCCCTTCTGAATATTGAATATCCCTGGATATTCAGCTCCCAGCCTTGGTCCCCCTGGAGCCATGTCTCCGTGATCCCAACTATATCATATTCATTAATAACTATCTGCACATTCAACTCGTCCACCTTATTACGAATGCTCCTCGCATTGAGACACAAAGCCTTCAGGCTTGTTTTACAACACTCTTACTCCTTATACAATTATGTTGACAAGTGGCCCCTTTTGATTTTTGCCCTGGATTTGTCTGCCTGCCACTATTAATTTTCACCTTGCTACCGATTGCTTCTACCCTCATTTTATAAATTGATCAAATTGACCACTGGTCAAATTGACCACTTCTCCAAAGGCTAAAGCTGCTTGACCTTGTGGTCATTTGGCAAACCACCTATTACTTTGGAGAAGCTGAAGCCAATTCCAAACTCCTCTTGGACCACCATCAAGGCATTATTCATGCCTGCCTCGAACTGTGGAAGCTCACACATTCACCACCACCATGCTCCCTGAATTCAGCTGAGACCAATGTTTTTTGAGTGTGCGGCCCAATATACCAGGTTTATTCTAAATGTTAGGACTCCTTAAGATCCAGGCTTTATGGCATCCCTAAACTATGCCAGGACATCGGGCAATATGGGCTGAAAAGATGAAGTACGAGGGGAAGCTGGCCAGGAATATAAAGAAGGACAGTAAAAGCTTCTTTAGATATGTTAAGGGAAAAAGAGTAGCAAAGTCAAATGTGGGTCCCTTGAAGGCAGACACGGGTGAAATTATTATGGGCAACAAGGAAATGGGCAGAAGAGTTGAATAGGTACTTCGGATCTGTCTTCATTAAGGAGGACAGAAACAATCTCCCAGATGTACTGGAGGACAGAGGATCTAAGGGGGTAATGGAACTGAAAGAAAATTTAATTTGGTGAGAAATAGTATTGGGTAGGCTAATGGGACTGAAGGATGATAAATCCCCGGGGCATGATGGTCTGCATCCCAGGGTCCTCAGGGAGGTGGCTCTAGAAATAGTGGACACATTGGTGATCATTTTCCAATGTTCAATAGATTCAGGATCAGTTCCTGTGGATTGGAGGACAGCTAATGTTATCGCACTTTTCAAGAAAGGAGCGAGAAAGAAAACAGGAAATTACAGACCAGTTGGCCTGACTTCGGTGGTGGGAAAGATGCTGGAGTCAATTAATAAAGAGGTAATAATGGGGCATTTGGATAGCAGTAAAAGGATTAGTCCAAGATCATGGATTAATGAAAGGAAAATCATGCTTGACTAATCTTCTGAAATTTTTTGAGGATGTGACAAGTAAAATGGATGAAGGGGTGCCAGTGGATGTAGACTTTCAGAAAGCCTTTGATAAGGTCCCGCACGGGAGACTGGTGACTAAAATTAGAGCACATGGTATTGGGGGTAGGGTGTTGACATGGATAGAAAATTGGTTGGCAGACCGGAAGCAAAGAGTAGGAGTGAACGGGTCCTTTTCAGAATGGCAGGCAATGGCGAGTGGCGTGCCGCAAGGCTCGGTGTTGGGGCCGCAACAGTTTACCATATATATTAATGATTTGGAAGAGGGAATTAGGAGCAACACTAGCAAGTTTGCGGATGACGCAAAGCTGGGTGGCAGTGTGAACTGTGAAGAGGATGTTAGGAGGTTGCAGGGGGACCTGAAGAGGTTGAATGAGTGGGCAGATGCGTGGCAGATGCAGTATAATATAGATAAATGTGAGGTTATCCACTTTGGTGGCAAAAACAAGGGGGCAGATTATCTCAATGGCATTAGGTTAGGTAAGGGGGAGGTACAGCGAGACCTGGGTGTCCTTGTACACCAGTCACTGAAAGTTGGCGTGCAGGTACAGCAGGCAGTGAAGAAAGCTAATTTAATGTTGGTCTTCATAACAAGAGGATTTCAGTATAGGAGTAAAGAGGTTCTTCTGCAGTTGTATATGGCTCTGGTGAGACCACATCTGGAGTATTGTGTACAGCTTTGGTCTCCTAATTTGAGGAAGGATATACTTGTGATTGAGGCAGTGCAGCGTAGGTCCACGAGATTGATCCCTGGGATGGCGGGACTGTCATATGAGGAAAGATTGAAAAGACTAGGCTTGTATTCACTGGAGTTTAGAAGAATGAGGGGGATCTTATAGAAACATATAAAATTATAAAAGGACTGGACAAGCTAGATGCAGGGAAAATGACAATAAATTCTCTTAACTTGACTTGAACAGACAGGAAGATGGTTTCAAAGGCAAGTTCACATATCTCTCTCTCTGAACAGGGCCTTGAGTACATGTAACTATTGCCAATGCTTCACAGTGGAATCAGGCCATATTCCCCATCTTTAGAGTGGTCGGAGAGTGAAACATGCTCAGAAGAATGAGCACTGCCCTTGCACTGAATTGAAAAGTGATATTTACTTTATCATCCCTATACCTACATGATAGAAACAGTAGAAGAGGACTTGCTAATAAATAGCAGCTTTCACAATATTAGTCAGTGTGCAAACAGGCTCTTTTGCCCAACTTGTCCACACAGACCAACATGTCCCATCTACACTAGTCCCACCTGTCTGCATTTGGCCCATATCTCTCAGGCAAGTGGGGGATAGCATCTTCCACAATCTTAGGAGTCTTCAAAATTCTTATAGCTAATACCCTATTTTGAATTAGTGTCATTGTTATCATGCAACACATTTTGGAAGTGTGAGGCCCAATACACCAGGTTTACTCTAAATGTTAAGGCACGTTAAGATCCAAGCTTTCTGGCATCCCTAAACTATGCCAGTAGTCTCTATATCCCTTGAACCACAGTGAAGTATCATCAGGAATATCTGGTCATTATGTTTTTCTCTCTTATATCTCCTGGGAAAAACTTGAAAACACGGATGTCCAGATTTAAAAGGAGCTTCTTCTGCACTTCAAAACAGGCCTCAGTTTTACTTTTTAATTCAATTACAGTATCTCCAATAGTGCAGAACTTCCTCAGTGTCAGTCTAGAATTTATGTTTGAATTTCTGGAGCGGGACATGAAACTTTGACATATTGACTCATAAGATGGGCTGTTAACATTGGGCCAGATCCTAAACTGCTTTATAGAAACAACTTCTCAGTCCTGCTCATAGTGATGTTTGTAATTTGACCATATCAATCTTCTCCTTCGGGGAACTTTCTACATATTGACAGAGGTCTCAGTTTTCCAAATAAAAACAGAAAATGCTGAAAATACACCATAGGTTTTGCAGCATCTGTGGAGAGACAAATAGAGTTACTGTTTCAGGTCAATGGCGTTTCAGAGTTGGGAAACTTTTTTCCAAACGTTATACTAACCAGTCTGAAGAAGGATCTCGACCCAAAACATCACCTATTCCTTCGTTCCAGATGCTGCCTCACCCGCTGAGTTTCTCCAGCATTTTTGTCTCCCTTCGACTTTTCCACCATCTGCAATTTTCTTAAACATTTCGTCTACTGCACTGCAAAATCTCCTCAAGGTAAGCCTACTTTGAAGAAGTTCTCCTCCTTCTTCCTCTCTCCAAAGACAGTTTAACAACCTCCTCTCTCATTGTGTGTGTGTGTGTGTGTGTGTGTCTCGTGATTGCCCCTTCCCTCCAACTCTACGACCACATCTTAACCCATAC
This sequence comes from Okamejei kenojei, assembly GCA_035221665.1. NCBI lineage: Eukaryota > Metazoa > Chordata > Chondrichthyes > Rajiformes > Rajidae > Okamejei > Okamejei kenojei. Next base: position 23,924,960 of record CM069156.1, read on the forward strand.
CAGTTACCACAGCCACGTTTGCTTTCTCAGGACATGCCTGCGCCTCCATCTTGTAAAAAGTCTGAAGAAGGGTCTCGAATGTCACAAATTCCTCCGCTCCATAGATGCTGCCTCACCCGCTGAGTTTCTCCAGCATTTTTGTCTACCTAGCTAACATTAACATGCTATTGTCATCCTCTTGCAGTTAATACCATTCCCCACCATCCACTTTCCCATGGTGTCTATCTATCATTGACATTACTTTAACTTTCCCCTCCTCTTTGAAACCTAAAACAATCTGTTTTGAAAAGATCCCAATTCTGATTTGCGGAACTTTTCCTGCATTTTCAGTTTTTATTCAAGGTTTACAGTATCTGAAGATTTTTGCTATTTCACCCTCTGGAAGTTTTCTGTGCACTTACTGATGTTTCATCCCCCTCCCCCCCTCCCCCCTCCCCAGAGATGCTGTCTTCAATCACTATGTCTCAGGAAGATGATCTGGAAGCCAGGCAGGGCTGAGAAAGGATATTTACAGAAGAATTGAAGAGAAAGATGAACGAAAATGATTTAATTTCTATCACAAGGTTTTCCATAAATTGATGAGTATCAGAATAAAAATATGAAACGGTTGTTAAACATCACAAAAAGGTTGAATGCGAAACCAGTTACAGAGTGTAGGTTTCTATAAATAATCAGTCAACATGCTGCAAATGGAAGCAGTATTACACCTGATGGCTTCACAATACAATGCTTGTGGGAAATCACATTTTATGATTAAATATCTGAATACTTTAGCCAGATATAGATTTTGTAAAATGGTAAATTGATTAAAAGGATTCAATCTGTTATACTGATCTGTGGGTCAGGCCGAATAGTGCCAGGCAACAGGTCTGAAGAATGGTTCCAGATCCACAGTTATACCCACACCTTGCCAATTACTTCCAAAGGTACCCAAGCACATGGTGATGAGGTTTGGTGGCACGGGCTGCCAGGATGAGTCTCAGGAACACAGACAGTACCCTCCTTCAGCTTAATGAAGTAGCCAGGAACAAAATGAAGAGGTGCAAAGGCAGTGGTTATGAGGCACTGTGCAATATCATGGAGGCCATTAATCATGCAGCTGATTGGTACTGACCAGCTAAGCCTGGTCTAGTTCCATCAGATGCACACAAACCATGGCTCAGACAGGGCTGGGTGCTGAAAGCAAAGCAGTGGCAGGGGGTCTAACCTGTGCCTCCCTGCTCACTGAATGGTGAAACTGATACCCGAGAGCCATGAAGGATTTCACAATTATAAAGTTTGTGTGGTGGGGATAGAGAAACTATGGATAAGACTATCTGATTGGATGTTAACTCACTGGTTACATCAAATTAGGATTACAATCCAAATCTATCAGGCACAACTGAGGTCCACAAGTCACTGGCAACCTGTACCCCTGCCAGCTGGGTTTGCTGAGCTCTCCCCGAGTCAGACTAAATGCTGCCTCAGGTTTACCAAGTTCACCTGATAATGAATGAATTGACTTTTAATTGGGAATTTAGGAAATTAACCAGTACCCATGACAATAAATACTGGTAACATGAAAGTAACACCTGATTCAGCCTCCTCAGTGGCTGTGGGGGCTGCATTGCATAACTTCAGAACTGAATTTACTCATCTAGTCAGAGAGTAGAGGGTTAGACACTTAAGAGCTTGCATTATATAAAGTGTCCTTCCACAACCTCAGAACCTGTCAGCAGCCAAGAAGCAGGTATAAAATGTGGCAGTCAGTCTGTGCACAGGTTTACACAAGCTCTTGACATTTCCAAAGGTACAAATATTGACTAGATACCGGGAACTTTTACACTTATCTTTCAAAAAGTGAAATAGTGACTTATGTCCAGCTAAGAGAGCAAACAAGGTGAGCAACCACAATAGCCTGTAGCCCTGATGGCTGTAGCCCCCAGTTACTTCATCATAGGCAACCCATGCTGTGATTTCAAATTCCTGAAGCAGAACCTGACTCGGACATGAGTGCAACCTCTAAGCCACGGCTCTCTGAAATATTGGTGGAAAGATTTTTTCCCCAACCTCCAGCTCTCTTTCCCAGTATCTGGCATGATTTCACCTGTGTTCTACTACCAGAGGTTGATCTATCTGCTGTCCAGCAGCAAACTAACTCTCAGAATACCAAGTCTCCGCTCTACCAGTCTCTCTGTGCTATTTCAAGATTCCAGTCATATAACAGTTCCTCTGCCATCACCATCCTGCAGCTTATGCCATTTCCTTTCCTGTTTGCCAGGTTCTGGGAAACTCCCACCTCTTAAACAAGGAGATTGGGAACCTCAAATATGAAACTCGTCAGCTGTGACGGAAATTGTGAACGCAGAGTTATGACCTGAATGGGGGTTAACTAAAGTAAGAATGTTTTAATACATTCATATAAACCAGCGTATTTGAAAAGGATGTTAAAATGTACCTTTACATCTGTATGTTGCAAAATAATGTAGAATAAATTAATGGAAGATGTTTAAAAAGACATCTTGCCTTCCTATTTACACACCACACTAACCAGCACAGTTCATATACAGTGTGAATCCATTCACCTTATCTGACATATAACAAGAAAATATATTCTATCTTGATCCAACCATGGGTAAGTTAACAAAAATAGGACACTAAAAGCAATTTATGCGGAAACTAGAACACAAGAATGTCTCACAAACAGCAGGGTGATAAATGATCAGAAAATCCACTTAGTGAAGCCCACTAGGGAATAACTTACTTCCAGGAAAAGCCTCTGCACGTCTTTGAAATATTGCCTTGTCATCTTACATGTTGACTTGAAAGAACAAACAGTTTAATGTCTCAATTTAGAAATGGCAGTTTCCACTGCATGATTCTCTCTTAATATTGCTTTCAAGATCGTCTGATCTCTGGTGTGGGGTTTGAAGCCACATCAATCTTTCTCAGACAGAAGATCTGCCAAGTGAGCGAAAGCTGACAAAATAACTACACATGATAAACTCAGACCACCACTGGGTAATCATCTAAAACAGCTCTAAGTATACTTAGTCAAGTTAAAAGTCATCTGATGCCAGTAATGGATTAGTCTGTTTAACATTGCTAATAATCTCACATCATCCGAATCATAAATGCAGGATTATGCTGCAGGTAGTTCAGTTTGACAAAATACACCGATTGAAAGATTGCTGATGTGGATTGTACTTGGTCTATGGAAAAACAATGTAGTACTGTGTTAATACGGCTTGGTACAGACCAAAGGCTCCATCAGTTGGCTTTTTATTCAGTAATTTAATGTCAAGAATCAGTGAGTTTGATGGTTGAATTCCGATTTCATTGCCAAAGAATACTTACAGTAGCCAAGTCTGACACCAGTCAGAGGCTGTTGATAAAAAAATTATATAAAAATTATGGCCACACATATGACTGTAACCTCAGATATTTGATCTTCTGCAGAACAATTAATGAGAATCTCAGATGTCCAGTTCCATGGCGCAGACCTCATTGAAAGTATCAGCTATTCCAGTATAATAGGCATAGGCACTGATGGCCAATTGTAATTCACCTTTGAAAAAGGCAGGTATCCATCACACAGGAGGTGCTGTTATTGGCAATCTGCAAAGTTGTATATTTGGAAATGGACCACGGTGATGGCAAGCAGTCAGAGGCAAAGGAGAACAGGTATGTCCTCCGAGGTTGTAAAGAGAGTGTGCGGCTGGATGTTGTTCATGGCTAGCCTCCAAGTCAGTGCCCCTCGCCCCAGTTGAAGCCCCCAGGCCGGTCCTCAGGCAGTGGGTTGTAGTTGGGATCCTCTTCAGGAATATCAAAAATAGCTTTCCTGCCAATGAGAAACAAAAGCATGTTGCTGGGGCAACTGGTAGTTTTTATGCATGATTGCCAGCATATTACAATTTCATGAATCAGCAGCAGCAGTAGGCCTCTCCGCCACTTGAGCCTGTTCCATCATCTAGTCACTGATCTCACTGCAACCTCACTTCCACATTCTCATTAACCTGTGGCAAGCTTTCATCCCCTCACGTATTCAGCACTCCTGCTTCCTCATGCTGCCCATGTGATGTTTGGGATGGAATAGCAGAGAGAGCTAGAGGAAGACTACAAGAACAACCAAGACTGAGAGGACGCTGCAATTACATACAATTTAATTGCTATCCTGACTTAAGGTGGACACAAGAAACTGAAGATGCTGGTTTGCTTTAAAAAGACGTAAAGTGCTAGAGTAACTCAGCAGGTCGGACAACAGCTCTAGACAACATGGAAAGGTACGGTTTCGGGCAATTCGAAAAGTCACCTATCCGGGTTCTGTAGAGATACTGTCTGACCCGCTGAGTTACTCCAACACTTTGCACCTTTTTTTCGTTTAGGTCACCTTAATTCTAACTGAAGATAGTAAAAATATCAGAAGGGAAGATTAGAGATTGGCTTGAAACGGGGAAGGATGAAGTGGACTTTTTCATAAGCCATCCATGCAGAGATCTATACTGTCAGATAAGTCCATTGTGGAGTCATCAGGAACAAATAGTCTGAAGAAGGGTTTCGGCCCGAAAATGTCGCCTATCTCCTTCGCTCCATAGTTGCTGCTGCACCCGCTGAGTTTCTCTGAGCATTTTGTGTACCCAGGAACAATAAACCTCCATTAAATCATAAAATAAAAATAAAATAAAATCCACAGATTCAGAAAATACTCAGTAGGCAGCAGTAACTGTTGAAAGAGAAACAGAGTTTGGGAAGAATGCTTTCAGAGGGGAGCAATAGGTGGGGACGGAAGAACAGAGTTTGAAATTCCTTCATTAGAACTGGAAAAGATAGAAAGTTACGGTAAGTTTTGAATTGGATATGTGGGAAAGGGTAGATAGAATATAGGGATAGGTGAAGCCAGGTTTGCCATGCTGAGAAGTTATATAAATCATGACACAATTAGAGTGAGCAAACAACCAAAGGAGCATTTAAAAAAAAAAGCAAAATGCAGGGCTGTATATCCAGCCCACAGAACAGGTGATGCTAATGGAGAGAAAAAAAAAGTCAATATCACAGAGAGGCGCACATTGGAAGAGAAGGAGGGGGAGGAGCGACACCCGACTGGTAAGCTTTAAAATCAAGCGCGGGGTTGTTTTTCTCAGAGGCCCACAAGAGCCGTTGGAAGAGAAGGAGGGGGAGGAGCAACACCCGACCGGTAAGCTTTAAAATCAAGTGCGGGGCTTGTTTTTACCGAAATCCATAACGTTCCATTCGGAGAAGTGTTTTTTTTGAGGAAGCCGCTGATTGGTGGGAAGTGGACTAGGGTAAGCAGCTGATTGGCGATCAGATTTCAGCAGTTTGTAGTGATTTCGTATTGTGTTGATATTGTATCCTGTATAAAGGGGGAGTATGAAGGCAAGGGCTGTGTACTGTTCTGGATGTCAGATGTGGGAGGTCAGGGAATCTGATAGCCCTCCAGACGTCCACACCTGCGCGTGTGTCGAGATGGGGCTCCTAAAGGACTGTGTTAGGAACCTGGAGCAGCAGCTCGATGACCTCTGTCTGGTCAGGGAGAGTGAGGAGGTCATAGAGAGGAGCTACAGGGAGGTAGTCACTCCCAGACCACAGGAGGCAGACAAGTGGGTCACGGTTAGGAAGGGCAAGGGGCAGAGGCAGGGGCTAGAGAGTACCCCTGTGACTGTACACCTGGAAAATAGGTACTCGGGTTTGAGTACGATTGGAGGGGACAACCTACCTGTGGGCAGCAACAGCGGCCGGGTCCCCGGCACAGAGACCGGCCCTGATGCTCAGAAGGGTAGCAAAAGGAGGAGGGCAATTGTAATAGGGGACTCTATAGTTAGGGGGTCGGATGGGCAATTCTGTGGACGCAGTCAGGAGACCCGGATGGTAGTTTGCCTCCCTGGTGCCTGGGTCTCGCATGTGTCTGAACGTGTCCAAAAGATTCTGAAAAGGGAGGGAGAGGAGCCTGATGCTGTGGTACACATAGGTACCAATGACATAGGCAGAAAAAGGGATGAGGTCCTGAAGGGAGAATTTAGGGAGTTGGGGGAAAGTTAAGGAGAAGGACCAAAAGGGTAACAATTTCAGGATTACTGCCTGTGCCGCGTGACAGTGAGAGTAGGAATGGAATGAGGTGGAGGATAAATGCGTGGCTGAGGGACTGGTGCAGTGGGCAGGGATTCAAGTTTCTTGATCACTGGGACCTCTTTTGGGGAAGGCATGATCTGTACAAAAAGGACGGGTTGCACTTGAACCCGAGGGGGACCAATATCCTGGCAGGGAGATTTGCAAAGGCTACTGGGGGCTTTAAACTAGAAAGGCTGGGGGGAGGGACTCGGGTAGAGGGGTCTAGGGGACAGGGTGTGGGGCAAGAGGCAGAGAAGGGAAGCACTCGGACCCAAAATGTAGGCGAGAAAGAGGAAAAAGATAATAGACAGAGAATAAGGGATGGTAGGTTTCTAAAATGTGTATATTTTAATGCTAGGAGCATTGTAAGAAAGGTGGATGAACTTAGAGCATGGATTGACACCTGGAAATAGGATGTTGTGGCAATCAGTGAAACATGGTTGCAGGAAGGCTGTGATTGGAAACTAAATATTGCAGGATTTCGTTGCTTCAGATGTGATAGAATTTGAGGGACCAGAGGTGGAGGTGTTGCATTGCTTGTCAGAGAGGATATTACAGCAGTGCTTTGGCAGGATAGATTAGAGGGCTCGTCTAGGGAGGCTATTTGGGTGGAACTGAGAAGTGGGAACGGTGTAGCAACACTTTTAGGGGTGTATTATAGACCGCCAAATGGGGAGCGAGAATTGGAAGAGCAAATATGTAAGGAGATAGCAGATATTAGTAGTAAGCACAAGGTAGTGATTGTGGAAGAATTCAATTTTCCAAAAATAGACTGGGAAACACATTCTGTAAATGGGCTGGATGGTTTGGAGTTTGTAAAATGTGTGCAGGATAGTTTTTTGCAGCAGTACATAGAGGTATCGACCAGAGAAGGGGCAGTGCTGGACCTCCTGTTAGGAAATGAGGCAGGTCAGGTGACGGAGGTATGCGTTGGTGAGCACTTCGGGACCAGTGATCACAATACCATTAGATTCAATATAATTATGGAGAGAGTCAGAACTGGACCTAGGGTGGAGATTTTTGATTGGAGAAAGGCTAACTTTGAGGGAATGCGTAAGGATTTAAAAGGAGTGAATTGGGACACGTTGTTTTATGGGAAGGATGTAGAAGAGAAATGGAGGACATTTAAAGGGGAAATTGTAAGAGTACAGAATCTTTATGTCCCTGTTAGGTTGAAAGGAAATAGCAAAAATTGGAAAGAGCCATGGTTTTCAAGGGAAATTGGACACTTGTTTCGAAAAAGGAGAGATATCTACAATAATTATAGGAGGCATGGAGTAAATGAGGAGCTAGAAGAGTATAAAGAATGTAAAAAGAATCTTAAGAAAGAAATTAGGAAGGCTAAAAGAAGATATGAGGTTGCTTTGGCAAGAAAGGTGAAAGTAAATCCAAAGCGTTTCTACAGCTATATTAATAGCAAAAGGATAACGAGGGATAAAATTGGATTATTAGAGAGCCAGAATGAACAGCTATTTGCAGAGCCAAAAGAGATGGGGGAGATATTGAACAATTTCTTTTCTTCGGTATTCACCAAGGAGAAGGATATTGAACTCTGTGAGGTAAGGGGAAAAAGTAGAGTAGCTATGGAAACTATGAGATTCAAAGAGGAGGAAGTACTGACACTTTTGAAAAATATAAAAGTGGATAAGTCTCCAGGTCCTGACATGATATTCCCTAGGACATTGAGGGACGTTAGTGTAGAAATAGCAGGAGCTATGACAGAAATATTTCAAATGTCATTAGAAACGGGAATAGTGCCGGAGGATTGGCGTACTGCGCATGTTGTTCCATTGTTTAAAAAGGGTTCAAAGAATAAACCTAGCAATTATAGACCTGTTAGTTTGACGTCAGTGGTGGGCAAATTAATAGAAAGGATACTTAGAGATAATATATATAAGCATCTGGATAAACAGTGTCTGATCAGGAACAGTCAACATGGATTTGTGCCTGGAAGGTCATGTTTGAAGCGGTTACTGGGGAAATTGATGAGGGTAAAGCAGTGGATGTTGTCTATATGGATTTCAGTAAGGCCTTTGACAAGGTTCCCCATGGAAGGCTAGTTAAGAAGGTTCAATCTTTGGGTGTTAATGGCGGAGTAGCAAGATGGATTCAACAGTGGCTGAATGGGAGATGTCAGAGAGTAATGGTGGATGGCTGTTTGTCAGGTTGGAAGACCAGTGGGGTGCCTCAGGGATCTGTGTTGGATCCACTGTTGTTTGTCATATACATCAATGATCTGGATGATGGGGTGGAAAATCGGATAAGTAAGTATGCAGATGATACTAAGATAGGTGGTGTTGTGGATAATGAAGTAGATTTTCAAAGTCTACAGAGAGATTTGGGCCATTTGGAAAAGTGGGCTGAAAGAAGGCAGATGGAGTTTAATGCTGATAAGTGTGAAGTGCTACATCTTGGCAGGACAAATCAAAATAGGACGTACATGGTAAATGGTAGGGAATTGAGGAATGCTGTGGAACAGAGAGATCTAGGAATAACTGTGCATAGTTCCCTGAAGGTAGAATCGCATGTAGATAGGGTGGTAAAGAAAGCCTTTGGCGTGCTGGCCTTTATAAATCAGAGCATTGAATATAAGAGTAGGGAAGTAATGTTAAAATTGTACAAGGCATTGGTAAGACCAATTCTGGAGTATGGTGTACAATTTTGGTCGCCTAATTATAGGAAGGATGTCAACAAAATAGAGAGAGTACAGAGGAGATTTACTAGAATGTTGCCTGGGTTCCAGCAACTATGTTACAGAGAAAGCTCATGTACAATGAGCTTTTAATCTCATTGTGCATGTGTATAGTGACAATAAAAAGGCATTCATTCATTCAAGGTTGAACAAGTTAGGTCTTTATTCTTTGGAGCGCAGAAGGTTAAGGGTGGGGACTTGATTGAGGTCTTTAAAATGATGAAAGGGATAGACAGAGTTGACGTGGATAAGCTTTTCCCATTGAGGGTAGGGATGATTCAAACAAGAGGGCATGACATGAGAATTAAGGGACAGAAGTTTAGGGGTAACGTGAGGGGGAACTTCTTTACTCAGAGGGTGGTGGCTGTGTGGAATGAGCTTCCAGCAGAAGTGGTGGAGGCAGGATCGATTTTAACATTTAAAAGTAAAGTGGATAGGTATATGGACAGGAAGGGAATGAAGGGGTATGGTCTGAGTGCAGGTAGATAGGACTAGGGGAAAACAAATGGTCGGCATGGACTGGAAGGGCCGAGAGGGCCTGTTTCCGTGCTGTAATTGTCATATGGTTATCACAGATACAAGACTTACAGCAAAAAGGACCGGTGTTGCTACTGGCAGAGAAAACAAGTTACTTGAAGTTGCAGAATTCAACACTGAGTCCCCAAGGAAGTAAAATGCCCAGACAGAATTGAGATGTTGTTACTCAAACCTTGCTGTAATAGTGCAGGAGCTCTGTTCTCCAGGACAGAGCTAGGATTGAGTTTCGCTAGTTTCCAGCTCCCAATCCACCAGATTCTGCATCTATTCTTTGCAATTTCCACCACTGCAATAAGATTCCATAGCCAGGCGCATTTCCCCTCCTAACCAATATTTTTGCACTTTGAAGGAATCTTTCCTCTTCTCACTTCACTTAGATGTTCTTCCGTTCCCACCTATTTCACCCCTCTGATAGCATTCTTCCCATATAAGATGCAATACCTATTGTTTCATCTTTCCCATCCAACCATCCAGTGGCCCAAACAGTCTATCCAAGCAAAACAGCAAATAATTTGCACTTTTCCACTCTAGTGTGCAACACTGTGATCTCTACACTGGATAAATCAGTTGTGGAGCACCCGTGGTCAGATTGTAGGGTTTTCTATTTCAATGCACTATCCTATTCCCACTCAGACCCGTCTGTTCCAACACAAGATGGAGGAACAACACTTCACTGCAGCTGGGCAGGTGGCTGCCTTCAGAATTCAATTTTCTGAATTTACAACTTCAGATAACTGTCTTTCTCCCTCTGTATTATAATGGGCCTGGCCATCATTCATGAGATTGGCTCAACTTTTCTCTCATTAACACAGCACGACCTGCTGGACATGTCTCATTTTCTAACTTTTCATAATCCCCTGTTTTGTATTCTCACTCTCTATTTGTGCATTAAATGGGTAACCCTGCTTAACCTATCCCCACTGCAACCCTGGCCTCACCTTCAGATATATTCTCTTTGTCCTATCCATGATCTCAGCAACTTAAAATTAACTTGTTTTCTCTCTTTTCCAGTTCAGACAAAATGTCTCCGACTGGTTTACTCTGGTTCTCTTCCCATAGATAGTACCTATCTTGGTCTGGGTCGAGAAAAAGAAGAAAGCAATATTGTTTACTGCATTTTGTTTGTATATCATCACATGTCAAGAGGAAAGGCTGATTCAATTAAGTGATTGACTTTTTCTACCAAATACCACTGCTCGGGTACTAGTATATAACAGACACACTCAGTAACTGCTCTGATGCCTATATTGAAACTTTAGTAAAACTTACAAAATGCTTGGAGTCCTGAGCAGCCGTCCTCCTCCAGGTTGATTTGGAAATACATCTTCCAAAAAATAATATATGTGGCCCACAGCAATTCCTAAAGTGAACAATAAACAGGCAAACTCAGTGCAGATGGCAGCAGACCTCAAGTTTCCAAAATAAATATCATTTCCTTAGTATGATCATCAACTTGCTATCTGCTCTCAGACCCCTCATTCAACCTATTACCGTACCAGCTCATTGAAATCACAATTTAGTCCTTTGTAGTCATGGTGATCAAGATACCCCTTTATTCTCTCCTTGTAATCCCACAGTTTTTGCCTATTCAACTTTTATCCAATAGTCTATGCGTTCTGAAACATACTAATAAATTTATTTTTATATTCCACACAGTTAGAAACCGTAATATAAACAAACTTCTTACCTTCCATGTGGACATATTTCATTAATTAAATCCGTCTCATTTGGTAAATGACAATGGAAAGTTGTTTTTGACTTGCATCATCAAAACCTTCCCTTGTCATTTTTCCACAGTGACCTGGAAGCTTTAATTGCGAGTGTGTTATGCCAGGTCAGATTACTGGAAACAATAAAGTCAGAGAGAACAGGAAAGGAGACAAGATATAGAAGTATGAGGCAAGGAGTTAGGGTTTAACTATACTTTGTGGAAGGATGCAGGGTTTAGGAGCAATGAGAGACGGGTAGTTGGGAACTTGGCACAAGACAGTATAATGCTCCAAGATCATAATAGGATATAAGAATCTTTAAAGGTTCTAGGATCAGCATGCAGCATTGACCAGGAAAAGAATCTAAATGTGAATGACAACTGTGCTTCTGGGATCAGGGGCCAAAAGACATATAATAGAAGCCATGAAGAAGGCTGGAAGACCTTGGTCCTTTCCAGACCATCACACGCTATTTCTCAACTGGATGTTGTCCAGCCTGTGAGCCTCTCTTTGCACCTAACGTTTATCTTGATCACACTGTCCCACCGGGTTTCCATCATTCTAATATAAAATTATATTTTGTGACAGTGACTTGTAGTTCAGAAAATACCTTTAGGTTTTCAACTAATACATTAATTTTCAAGTCATTTATTTTCTATCTTACAAAGAATCCAAAATTGCTGCTACACAGAGAACTATGTAGAAAATAAATTACATTAATGCAGTGCCCTTCGTGTCCTCAGGACGTCCAAAGCACTCCATAACCAATGAGTGCCTCTGAGGTAAAGTCTCTGATGCAATGTAGGAAAATGCAGCAGTGAAACAGTAAATTAGTTAATTTACAAAACAAGAGAGAAACGTGCAAACTCCACACAGACAACACCCGAGTTCAGGATTGAACCCTGGGTCTCTGACACTATGACGAAGCTGCTCCAACAGCTGCGCCACCCATACAGGGAATAAAACAACAGCTGAATGTAATTAGTCAGAGCCACAGAATAAAGTAAACAGTTGGAAATACTTGAAAATTTAAAAAATAGTAGGCCTATTGACCCATCATGGCTGATCAGCCCCAATTCCCAAATTGTCTTCTGTGCCAGTTCCCCATAGCCATCAATTCCCCAAACTTTCCTCCAAAAATATCCACCATAATCTAACGTCCACAATCCCCAGGGATACAGATTTCCAGAGATTTGCCTCCCTTTACAAGCAGAAATACGATGGAACTGTGAAAAAAAAGAAAAATGGGATATGTAAAGAAGTTAAAGACAAATGTAAATGCAACAGGGAGAAGGGAAATTATTTGTGGCAAATGGGTCTGGATGGGCCAAGGCAACGACTTGAATTGGTGACCACACCATGATTCGGTACCATGTGAAACTGAAAAGGAGGGGATCAGCCAAAATTGAAGAAAATAAATAAAACTAAATCCAATTCTAATGAGGGAAAGAAGGAAAGGGACAAATAAACTTGTCTAAGGACATAACCATAAAAACAAATAAACAAGTGAATGGTATTTTGGTGAGCCACATTCAATGGATAATGAAAATGATATTTATACTCCATAAACTATCTCTCTTCCCATTTCAACAGATCCACATCTAATAGGGAATTTTTACTGATGTATTATTATGTGGCCCGAGACATAGTGAAAAACTTTGTTTTGTGTGTTAGCTCACCTTTCCAAAATTCAAACCATACCCCTTTAATTGCCTTCATAAAAATCCAGTTGTAGGTCCACGTACAAATATCCATGATTACAATCAAAACCATACACAAAAACACAGGTAGTGCAAAGAGAAAGGGAACAGAATGCAGAACAGTGTGCTACAGATACAGGGGAAAAAGCTGTTTTTAAAAAGTGCAAGGGCTGCAATGAGGGAGATTGGTGCGATGGAAGATTGCAGGGCGGCTGAATGAGGTGGGGGGGGGGGGGGGGGGGAAGGTGAAGAGAGAAAGGATATATTATTTGAATTTGAAAGGATATATTATTATTATTATTATATAGTGGCCCATTTAAGAGTGTGATAACAGCAGGGAAGAAGCTATCCTTGAGTCCGGTGGTACACGCTTTTAAACTTTCACACCTTCTACCCGACAGAAGAGGGCAGAACTGAGGCAACAGTGAAAGCACAACAGAGCTGTAATACACAGTCCAATAACACGGCAGCGGTTATAGGACAGGTTGGTAAAATTTGAATGCGCGATCGAATGCACAAATGCAGCATTTAAAAAAATACTTTTAAAAGACATATGCTTAAAATCTAAAATAACAAGATAGACTGCTTGAAATACTCAGATGATCAGCTCTGAATTGGTGAAGGGCCTGCAGCGTAAAATATTAACTCAATTTCTCTTCCCACAGATGTGGCCTGAACTGCTGAACATTTCCAGCATTTTCTCTGTTGTCTGTTGAAAATCCTGGTGATTAATTCAAAGACTTTGATCTACATATGCTGCAGCAGTCATTTCAAACCATGACAATTTCTAGGGTTGATATTTTCCATTCAGGCAAAACAGTATTGTCTTAGCTTGACCTCAGCTTTTATGTGGTATAAATCTACTTGCTTGATCGATCAAGTGTCATGTTAACACCCCACGAGTCACCTCAGCCTCAGTATCCTAGGCATAAAAAACGGACTGCGGCTTTGATAGACACAAAAAGCTGGAGTAACTCAGTGGGCTGACAGCATCTGGAGTGAAGGAGTAGAGACCTTATGGCTTAGGGCTGATTTGAGACTACTAACAGACTCAATCCCATCTAATAATTCCCTTCTGCATCTTTTTTTATTCTCCTAACTCTCATTGGCAATATTCTAAATTTTATGTTCTTTAGGAACTTTTATGTTCTGTAGGAACTTTTATGTTCTGTAGGAACTTTTATTTTTACACACAGACAATGGTAGGTAACTGGAATGTGTTGGCTGGGAAGGTGGTGGAAACAGAAGCAATTGCAATGTTTAAGAGGTATTTAGATAGACCATGTGCAGGCAGATGTACATTTACATTGGCATAATGCTGGTCTGCCGGGCCTGTTCCTATGCTATACTGTTGTACCTTCAATCTGAAAACAATAGAAATCATGAAGCCAAACAATGGGAGAACTAACTAGAAGGTATGCAGAGAATTAGCTGACATAATCAGTTGGCACAGAAAGAATGCAGTTAGCAAGAGACATGGGGTGATTATTATTATGCATGTGCTGGTTCAGAGAAGTGAGTAACAACTGAATCTAAAATGCTCTCTAAAGATAAAGATGAATGGGCACAGACCAATTAGTAAGAGATGGGGGGCCATGATCAAGTTATTATTAGTTAAATTAGTTGAGAGATGAAAGCTATGCACACCATGTGAAATAGGAGTAGAAGCAGTCGATTTGACCCCTTGAGTCCGTTCTGTCATTCAGTAAAATCATGACTGATCCCACTTTCTCCCTCCAATTTCCCATCCTCTTCCCATAACTTTGACTCACTGGTTAAAAATCCATTCCTCAGCTTTGACTGTATTCAAGGAATCAACATCTACAGCTTTCTGGAGTAAAGAATTCCACGGCTCACAATTTTGAGAAAATAAAATGTTCCTCATCTCAGACTTAAATACCTGCCCACTTATCCCAGTCTTGGAAGAAACATACTGACAGCATTTACCCTATCTAGCCCATGAGGAATTCCCATGAGGAATTAAGATTGTCCCAATTCTTTTGAAATCCATTGAGTACAGCTGAACTTGTTCATATAAAACAACCCAGCCATAATAAGGATCATCTAGTAAAATTCAGCAGAAAATCTGACTTGGTGGAGCAGGAACAAGAGAATTAGTAAAATTCATATGGTTATTGACAAACTTACACATTAATGAAGCCTAACCCTGCTAACCCCACAGGACTTTCATTGATATTTGATGGATAACATTAAGTTCATAAGAGTAGAATTAACAATTTCTCCTTCGACTCTTCCCACTTCCTCCAAGTCCAAGGCGTAGCTAAGGGCATCCGCATGGGCCCAGCCATGCCTGCCTCGTTGTAGGATACGTTGAACAATCCCTGTTCCAGGCGTACACTGACCCTATCCCCCGAACTATATTTCTGTTACATTGACAACTGCATTGGTGCTACCTCCTGTACCCATGCAGAACTCATGGACTTCATCAACTTCACCACTAATTTCCATTGTGCACTCAAATTTACTTGGACCATCTCCGACACCTCCCTCCCCTATCTTGATCTCAGTCTCCATCACAGGAAATAGACTATCGACTGACGTCTATTACAAACCCACTGATTACCACAACTATTTCGACTACAGTTCTCCCCACCCTGCTTTCCGAAAAGACTCTATCCCCTACTCCCAATTCCTCCGTTTACACCACATCAGCTCCCAAGATGAGATGTTCCATACCAGGACATCTAAGATGTCCCCATTCTTTAGGGAATTGAGGTTCCCCTCTCCAATCATAGATGAGCCCTTACTCATGCCTCCTCGGTATCCCGCAGCTCCGCCCTTGCTCCCCCTAGTCGAAACAGAGACAGAGTCCCCCTAGTCCTTACCTTTCACCCCATCAGCCATCGCATACAACACATAATCTGCCAAAATTTTCACCACCTCCAACAGGATCCCAATACCAGTCACATCTACCCATCCCCACTCTTTTCCGCCTTCTGCAGAGACCATTCCTTCCCTGGTTAACTCATCCCTTCTCACCCCCTCCCCAGGTACCTTCCCTTGCAACCGCAGAAGATGGAACACCTATTGCTATACCTCCTCCCACAACTCTTTCCAGGAACTCTGACAGTCCTTTCAGGGTAGGCAAAGGTTCACTTGCACCTCCTCCAACCTAATCTACTGCATCCATTGTTCAAGATGTGGACTCTTATACATCGGCAAGACCAAACGTAGACTGGGTGATCATTTTGCTGAACACCTTCGCTCAGTTCGCCTGAACCTACCTGATTTCCCGGTTGTTAAACACTTTAATTCTCCTTCCCATTCCCACACAGACCTTTCTGTTCTAGATCACAACATTCATTGTCAGAGTGAGGCTAAATGCAAACTGGAGGAACAGCATCTTATATTTCAATTGGGCAGCTTACAGCCCAGTGGTATGAATGTTAATTTCTCTAACTTCGGGGAGTATCGGCATTCCCTCTCCCTCTATCACTCCCCCACCCAAGTCACACTAGCTCTCATTTTCACCCAACAATTGCCTGTTTCCTTTCTCATCGTTACTTTTTTGCATAACTTTCATTCATTATACTTTATCTCTCTACATCATCGTCTATATCGCTCATTTCCCTTATCCCTAACCAGTCTGAAGAAGTGACTCGACCCGAAACGTCACCCATTCCTTCTCTTCAGAGATGCTGCCTTTCCCGCTGAGTTACTCCAGCTTTTTGTATCTATCTTCAGTAGAATTAGGCCGTTTGGCCCACAGAGTCTGCTCCACCATTAAAATCATGGCTGATCTATCTTTCCCTCTCAACCCCATTCTCGTGCCTTCTCTCCATACCATTTGACACCCTTATATCTATGCAGTGTTGTAAACTGTAGTCTGAACACTAATGAGTAATAACTTACAAAAAATGTCAGGTCAGATCATTCATTCACAAAAAAAATCTTACATTCTGCATATGCCACATATTTGAATTAAGAAAAGCACCTGGTCTAAATATGACAAAAGGTTTCTCTCCAGTATCCTCCTCAAATGACATACATAAATTATGAGATATAACAAACATGGACAGGCACTAAAATTCAAAGCTCAGATACCAGAAAACATTGTTATTTAAGTGATTCCTTACCTAGCAAATCCACTATGATTGAATTTCCAAGTAATAATGAGAAGCCCATTAGTACCCAGGGCAGAAAAGGAGCCTGAAAATTAAGGAGCCCAAAAAAGTTCAACCTCACATAAGGATTCCTCCTGCTCCAAATATACACTAACATAATGGTGAAGGCTTGGCCGAGGAACACCAGATTGACAAACAGGCCAAAAACCTGGCACAAAATTAAGGAGAGTAACTGGTTTTAACAGCAGTATCAGAATCCAGCAAGGAAAATTGGGAGAGGAGAAGGGTAAACAAAAGAGAAACCAATCGGCATCAGACTACAAATCATGTGCTTTTCTAAATCAGAACGCTGATAGAACCCATGTATTACGAAGACGGAGACACAAGAGACTACCAATGCTAGAATCTGGAGTCAAATCTGCTGGGGGAATTCTGAGTCAGACATTAACTGTGGAGGCAAAAGGATAATCGATGTTTCATGTTGGAACCTTCCATTAGAACTGAAAATATAGAGGGAAGATAACCTGTATAGAGAGGGAGGGATGAGGCAGGGGCTTGGAGGTGATTTATAAAACCAGATGAGGGGAGAAAATGATGGACAGTTAGAGCCTTATGGAGTGTAGAGACAGAGGCTGGAAATATGAAACCAGGAAGAGATGATGGGGAGACACGCTGGGATGGAAATGGGATAACCTCTTGTCTGTAAACTTCCCACTTCAGCTCCATCAGCTTATCATCACCCCCTTATCTGGTTACACCCATCACCTGCCAGCCCTTGTCTTACAACCTTCCTCTCTTTATTTGGGCCATTTTCCCACTACACACTCAGTAGGAATATAAAGGTCTCAATCTGAAACATCTCACATTAATTACCTAAGAGTTGTGTATTCAGTTAGTTACTTAACTGATCCTTAAAGCAATTAGTTATTTTATAACAAATATAATATATATATATATATATATATATATATAATATATATATATATATATATATATATATATATATATATATATATATATATATATAGGCCATTAAACAAAGGCTGAAGGATACAGTCATCAAAAATCCATCGAAAAGGAACATAAAGACAAAATCTGCAGTGCGACCCCTGAACGATCCTTCTTCCAGCATTCGACAATACCGGTATCTTCAGTTGCAATAGTTAAGGCAATGTATATCACAATAAAAACACGGCAAGCAAAGAATGCTTTTTTGATGGATGAACCAGCTCCAAACCAAATTGCTTTTGACTGTTGAAATGGACACATGTCGAATCGCTGATTTAAGAGAACATAAACTTCTGTGCCACAAAGCAGTTTGTTTTTCAAATTTCGAATTGTCTATCCCAACAAAGTTAAAAGGATACAAAAAGATCATATTAAACAAAAAATTAAATCCCACTGTACCAAAAAACAGGAAATTTGTAATTAATCGCCAAACCTACAAGAAAGAAAATACAAGTTAACATAACAGTAAATCATAATAAAAGCAAACACGTTTTATAAAAGGAAAATGACAAATCGGCTCCAGTTCTTCAAGTATGTGCATATTGGGTAGATATGGGAACCATCAAATATAGTGTGATTAAATGTCATAAGTAAATATGAAACATAGTGGGTGTGTTCATAGGGGATATACTTTCAGTATCAGGAGTTGTCTATTTCAGACAGAGACTAGCAGGATTTCCTTTCTCAGGGATCCTGAGCTCATAGAATTCTCTATTCTTATTTTCAGACTGGATGGACACATGGCAAAGATAAATGTACCTCCTCCGTAATAAGCCAGTCAGAGACAATCATTGATAGTCATAGGTTGTGACAGGTGGCGATTTACTGTGTGGGAGTAACCATAAAAGGTTATGATGAAAGTTTGGCACCAGAAGAGAACACTTAATCAGGAGCAGAGTATTATTCATGCAGTATTACTTGTGCGGCCTCTAGATTCTTGCACACAATACAAAAAATAGTGCATATTGTTTCTTAATACATTAGAGAGAGAAACACAACACTTACTTGATAGTGCTTAAATATTAACTCGGGATTGAAGTACAACTGGAATGGTGTGATTATTTCTAATTGCTGAAAGGAATGAAAGACACAATTATCATCAACAAAAAAATGTTGGTATTTTCTAATCAAGCATAAATCAACCTAAAGTACTCGAAACAATGGATCACTTTAGAATTGCAGCCAAAGTCCCAATGCATACACACTCAGCAAATAATTCAGACCATAATACCCATACGTATTTGGAACAGAATTAAGCCATTCGTCCCTTTGAGTCTGCTCCACCATTCAATCATGGCTGATCTATTTTCCCCTCTCAACCCCATTCTCCTGCCTTCTGCCAGTACCCTTTGATGCTCTTACTAATCAAGAACCTATCAATCTCTGTTTAAAAAATACCCAATGAGTTGGTGTCCACTGTTGTCTGTAGTAATGAATTCCACAGATTCACCACTTCTGGCAAAATAAATTCCTCCTCATCTCTATTCCAGAGGTACATTCATTTTGTCAGAGGCCGTGCCAGCTAATTCTAGAATATTCCACTACTGGAAATATCCTCTCCACATCCACTCTATCTAGGCCTTTCATTATTTGGTAGGTTTAAATGAGATCCCCGTTCATCCTTCTAAACTCCAGCGAGTAAAGACCCAGAGCTTTCAAACACTTCTCATATTTTAACCCAATCATCCTGGGATCATTCTCATAAACCTCTTCTGCACCCTCCCCAAAGTTTCCATATTCTTCCTGTAATTATGTGACCAGAAGTGAACACAATAATATAGCCAAACCAAGTTTTATAAAGTCACATAATGATTTTGTCACTCTTATATTCAATGCCACGAATGATGAAGGCAAACATATCATACACCTTCTATCATCTTGTGTTGCTACTTTTACAGAGCTATGGACTTGGACTCCAAGATTCTTCTGCACAATTTAATCAGACTATATTAGTAAATTTGCAGTCAACACGTAAATTGGGAGGGTTATGGACAGTGAGGAAAAATGGCAGATACAGCGGGATATAGATCAGTTTGAAATATGGCAGTGAATTGGCAGAGTTTAATTCAGACAAGTGTGAGATGTTGGAAAGTTGAAAGGTAACAGTGAATGGCATGATCCTAGGAGAATTAATGTACAGAAGGACAATGCAAGTGGATCGGGTGATAAAGAAGGCGATGACACACTTGGCTTTATCAGATACAATGTTAGGAAATCACATATAAACTGTATAAAGCTTTCTTTCTGACACATTTGGAGCAATGTGTACAGTTCCAGTCACAACACTAGAGAAGGATGTGGAAGCTTTGGAGGGGGTGCATAAAAGGTTCAGAGATGTTCTCTGGATTGGTGTATATTAGCTACAAGGAGAGGTTGGACAAACTTGGGATTGTATTCTCTGGAGCATTAGATGCTGAGGGGATAGATTATAAAATTATGAGAGGCACTTATGATAAGGCAGATAGTCAGAGTATTTTTTGAAGGTGGACTGTCGGAGGGTTTGCTTTAAGATAAGAGGGGGAAAGTTTAAAGAAGATGAGTGTGGCAAGTTCTGTTTTACACAGTGGTTGATGCCTGGGACATGCTGTCAGGAGAGGAGGTATAAGCAGATACAACAATGGTTAACAGGCATTTAGAAGACCCCAAAGAGGTGGGAAATAGTGGGATCTGGACCACATGCAGGCAGATAGAAATAGTTTATATTGTCATTATGTTCAGTGTAAATATGGTGGTGTATATCCTGTGCTGTTATGTTCTATAACATGACCATTACATCAAAACTGTCAAGTCAAGTTTATTTGACGATTTGCTTCCCCTGATTGATTTTTGCCTTTGTATTGTATTATACCATAATGAATTCCAATAACTTCCAACCACTAAGTTCAAATTAATAGCCATATAAATCCGTTCAGCCGTTCATTCTTTTCAAAACAATGGGAAAATCTAGAATGAAAGATGATGGCCAGACTCTGCAATTTGCATCACAATACATGAAAACAAAAACACAGTAGATGTTGGAAATCTGAAACGAGGACAGAAGATGCTGCACACGGTAGTATCTGGCGAAAAAGAAAGTGTTAATGATTCGGGTCCTCCATGGTGCTGTCCAGTCCGAAACTTGAGTTGCTCCAACCGATGCAAAACCTGGACACGGAACGGTGTTCCAGTTCCCACGCGGGATAAGATGTACATCCCGCGTGTCTGAGGAAACCAAAACAACGCCACTTCCAACTCCTCTCTCTCACCACACACGCCACACTCCCGAGTTTCGAGCCGCGTTGGCGACAGTCACATCCTGGAGCCCAGCGCGACTGACAGACACGTAAGCTCTCCGCCCCAGCCGGATGCCAGTGCACCAAGCCACCCACGTCTGTCGCCAAGGCTCCGGACCTGCCCAGCCTTGCAACGCCGGAGCCTTCTCGGAGACCTGCTCCCCACTACCCCTCCTTCCTGCTCGGGCCACCGGGTCGTCCCCGCCCCATGAAAGCAGAGCGGGCGCCCAAAGCCACGGCGTGCTGCGCCCTTGCAGACCCTACCACGGCGGCGGTGGTGAGCACGCAGGCGGTGGTGTAAGCCCGGGTGACAAGCGGGATCTGCAGGTACTCCTGCTGAAGGCTCTGGTACGCCATCTTCGTGCTTCCGGCCAGTGCCAATGGCGTCACAGGGGGGGGAGCCCTCGGCACTTCCGGGCACCGCGCCCTCTGCGCATGTGCGGCGGTGGCTGGTTTCGGCGGGAGAGTGGATTCAGGATTGGAGGCGCTTTGCTGCGAAGTGAGGGGTGAGGTAAGGGAGAAGGAGGACGTGGGCGCGGAGACAGAGAGGGTTGAGGGCCGGAGGAGAAGGATATGGGCGTGGAGAGAGGAGTGAAGGCAGAGGGAGAAGACATTTGGCAAGGTGGATAGGGAAGGAGAAGTCGGCACCGAGATTGGGGAGGGAAAAGTTGGCATGGAGGATGGAGAGGGGTAAAGGCAGCGGGAGAAGCAAATCAGCATCAAGAATGAAGAGGGTTTCAAGGAGAAGGTGAGGATGGGTCGTTTGTGCCAGAAACCATGGCAACGTAGCATTTGCATGTTGGCAGCTCTTATGCTTTATTGTAATTTTGTGTGTTTATCTGATTTATAAAAAGTGTGATGTTGAGCACAATCTTTACATTGTTATTCACTGTTTTTGATTCATTTTTCTTTACACTACTTCCCAGAGTTTGAAATGGCAGACGGGTTGATGATGTATGAAACCCAGTTCTTTGGGTTTTCTCCACAGACCTGCGTTCTTCGAGTTCACAGTGGAATCCAGGATTCTCTGCTTGACGTGATGCTTGTTGTTGAACGAGTAATCCATAAGAAACTGAAAGAGCTGCCAGACAACAGCGTCACGCCATCTGAGCTCCGTGCCTGTACAGAGAGCTTTCTCAAGTTGATGAAAGATCGTTTGGACTTGATCTTCGAAAGGGTTGAGCAAGGAATTCTGCAGCATATATTTTATATTCCTGAAAATATTCTGCTTCCTGAAGACAGTGTTCAGGAACAGCATGTGTACACAGAGAAACAGTACCAGGAGCTGCAGATGGAAATTGCTCAGCTTAAACAGTGTTACAAATGTGAAATTATGGCCAAGCATGCCCTTTTGAATGAGTTAGAAGAGCAAAAGATGACTGAGATTAAATTAGAGCAGAGGATTCACTGGTTGAACAGTTTAGACAATACATGGAAGAATAATGCAGTTAGCAGTATTCCTGAGAGCCTGACCTTTGTTACGGAGTTGGCCCGAGAAATCCCAGCTGTGCTTGCAAAAATTGAAGAAAAGTACAAGGATGAAATAGAGCAGAAGCAAGCTCTGGGTGAACGAACAAAAGGCGACAAAGCAATTGGAAGCAGCACAAAATGAAATGAAGTCATGAGTAGGAGTAGAAATTGAATTTTTGTTTTTCCTCTTTGGATCATGTTACACTCCAGAATGGAGGGCTGTGAATGTCCTAACTGCAAAATGCACAGCAATTCTTGCTCTTATCCTCGGTGCAGAACACAAAGATTGCTTTATACTTTGATATTTTGTTTGCTGTTATTCAAAGGGCACGAGGATGACTAGTGTAAAAGATTCTCAATGCTGAGCAGTAGTTTGAGTTCTTCTGGAAATTAAATGTTAATCGGGCTGTGTAGTCAAAACTCATTAAAGCTTGTTGTATGTGGTTAAAGTCATTTTAACATGGAGTTTGCCGCGGTCATAGCCTTGATTCCATTTAAAAATATATCTCAAATGAAGCCAAATTCAGGACATGTTCTCAGGAATATGCATTCGTATTGGCTATAAAGAGAATAGAATTGCCAGCTTTATGTTCATAGTTATTAACAATTTCAGGATCTAGGTGATTAAGAAAGGGAAGTGGGTACTACTGTTGGTTAAATAAACAATCACAGTTGTGAGAAGAAATCAAATGAGAAGACAAAAAATGAGCATTGGTACTGTTGTATTAGTGATCTCCATGCAGTTTGAATACAGAAATTGCATTGCATTTTTAACGTGTAAAACTATGTGCAAGTAATATATTAGTGAACATTTATTTTGACTGGGATAAAAGTCAGTACAGGAGGCGAAAAGAGTAAGAATTCATAAGTTGTATTCAGGGATAGTTTTTATTTCAAACAATATGTGGTTAGCCCAAAAAAATGAATGGGGGGAAGCAAATCAGGATTTTGTAGTAGAAATCCCCAATGGATGGAGTAATGCTTTGCAAAAAGGAAGACTGCCATAGCCTTGGGGTGGTACAATAGTCCCTGGGACCAACATGCTGGTTGTTCAATGTCCTTTCATAATGTCTAATTGCACTTGTAACACCTCAGATGGAAAGTGAAGCATATGAAGTACCTATATGTAGTATGACCTGGGCATGTGTTGGAAGGTACAAATTCCTGCACCACCAAAGTACAATGGCTACAGTATATCAGCTACTAAATGCACTGCCATTGCTTGCCTAGGCTATTCAGATAAAGTAAGTGATGATAGGCGAAGATAGAACTTGAAAGGGATTTTTAAACTTAATAATTTATAATGTATCTTACATGGCCTGCATTTACTGCCCATCCCTAATCTCCCTTGAGAAAGTATACCACTACAATCCTGATGGAGGTACTCTCAAAGTGCTATTAGAGATGGAGTTTGTTTCCAAATTAGGATAGCTGGTTTTCATACCTTTGCCAGTATTGAACAATTGTAAGCATGTGGGAAGATTATGTAAACTAGAAATTTATTTTGGAAAATGGATACTTGAGAAGACTATCAAGGTATAACAAATTATGAAGGCTCTAGGTGAGTCTTATTTATTCTCCATCTGCAGAGGTCAGCAACCATGAGCATAGTTTTGGGTAGTTGACAGCTGAGAGATTTTTGAAAACCCAGAGATGCCAAGTGTCCCGGATTCGCCGTATTTTGTCCCGGCGAAATAACCTTTTTACGGTGTTCCGGCAGCCAAACATGCTGTTACGGAACACCGCCGCGCCGGTGTTCCTCCCGTGGTGAACGCCGGCGCCATGTGCCCCCGGTTTGCCAGCTCGCAGCCACGCCCGGCCCAGAGCCCCGCGCGATCAGCGGCACTTTCTTGCCGCCAGCCGGCCGCTCGCGGCAGCCCCATCACCGGGCCTCCCCCCCCCCCCCCCCCCCCCCCCCCCCCCCCCCCCCCCCCCCACCCAGTGCGCAGGCGCAGACCCGCCGGCAACCTTGCCAAGTGCGCATGTGCCGCACCCGCCCGCCGGCAGCCCGCTGATCTGCACCAATGCGCAGGCGCATAGCCGCCGGCAACAACCCCAAGTGAGTATGTTACGGAGAGAAATGCATTTAACCCCATTTGTTACGGACAAATGGGTTGAATGTTACTGTGAACTAAATTTAGGGTTGGCATCTCAGGAGGACACATTGGATGACAGTGAGAAATCTTCATCACATTTAAAAAGTACCTGGATATTTTCTTGGACCACAGACCAGGTGCTTTTCAATCAGCAGGGGGCAGGGTGGACCAAAGCTATAAATTCTCCCTGAGCTTGAACTCTACATTATTCCTGTCCATGAGAAAATAATCAGCAACACTTTATGGTTAAGTTAAAGTATGAATGAGGATCTCAATCTAGGCATGACTATATCTGGCAGCTTCACAGAATTAAAAATTAAGGTGGCACAGCGGTGGAGTTGCTGCCTTACAGCATCAGAGAACCATGTTTGATCCTGTATCTAAACTTAGAAGTAGGCAGTGTTGGCATTGGCCATATAGGTGATTGTGCAGCAATTTTACCTGTTTGTAAAACTTTACATGCAACTTTTTAAATATTTAGTTGGAGGGAACCCTGCCTATCCATTTCTGATGTTTAGACAAATAGAGGCAAGAAAGGATGAAGTAAGTGGTGATATTAATGGACAAAATGGAACTGAGCTGTATTTTGAATAAGTCACGAAGAACAGTTTGTTTGAGAAGAGGGATTAAGGTTGACACAGCCCACCAGGGGTACCAATACAAGAGTGGAACAGAAGTCACTTCAAATGAACTGAATTGGATAAGTCAGAGTTTAAACAAGCCCAGCGCCTACAATGCACAGGCAATAAATGTTGGTCTCCACTTAAAATAAATTCACCTTGGTCTTTAAACGCATAGAACTAGAAAGTAAACAGAAATATAAGTTTTAGACATTATTACTGCTTCAAGCAAGCTTTTAGTTGCAACAAAATGGAATAAGGATAATATTTACAAAGTGTATTTTAATAGACATTTAAGACTGATACACGTGGACTTTTGATTATTCATTCCAATCTGTCACAGACAAGTTAAGAGTTTGTATTGGTAGTCCAATGGTTTGGCTGGTTTCTGCCAATTATAAGAGATCTTCAAAGAATAATACAAATTCAAAAAATTTGACACTTTTTTGAAAAGACACTTGGAAAAGTGATTATATTGTAATAAATGAGCATCTTGTTTCAATCACATGTTTGGGCAATCACATGTAACCTGAATCTGTTCACTATCTCCTCACTTTGAACCTTGGCCTTGAAGTTAACTAATGCACATAAACATAGAATAAGTATATATTTTAAAAATCATTGTTTCTCCTATTTGATATCCAGGTGAATTAAAATGTTTGGAACCAAATTTTCTTTGGCTTTCAGAACAGCTGCAGCCAACAGGATCAGAGTGCGTGCAGATTGGCCTGAAATCTGATAATCAAGTGATCCAAGAGACTGCAGATGCAGGAATCTTGATTAAAAAAAAACAAAGGAACGCATTAAATTCCCCCATCTGATCATCCACGTATATTATGCAAATGCAGTGATGACATAAAATTGTAAAGAGCTGGATATATGCCAATAGGTGACATTTTGGATCTTGATTGAAAATCCCTCAGCAGGTTTCTCAAGTAATGATTGACATCTCCTCTTTGTCTCTGCTCTCAGACAAAGTACTGACAACTGTCCCCAAATACTGACGGAAAGCTGTGCGGACTTGTTCTGGATCCTCTTCCAGGTTTGAATGGATCAAACTCAGCTTGTTTAATTGTTGCGCTAATGGAGAAAAAATTAAAACATGTTAAGAGCAGAAACCAAATCCCCTTTACAAATAAATGGAATATTCATCAAGCCCCACTCACCTGGGCATTTTCCTGACCATTAATAGCACAAAAGCTTAATCATTCATTCTATAAAGAAATTGTGCAGCAATATGGTTCTAATGCCTTTACATGACCTCCTTGGTTACTGCAAAAAAACTCGACGGGATTCATATGACATAATCTTCCACAAACAAAGCCATGCTGACTATCCATATTCAACTTTTGCCTTTTGAAATGCACGTAGATTTTATCGCTTTGAAATCCCTCCAGAAATTGATCTATCACAGATGTGAGGATTACTGGTCTATAGGTTCTGGGTTTTTCTTTGTTGCCCTTCTTAAATAAAAGCACAATAGCCACACTCCAGTCTCCCGAGACCTCGCCTTTGGTTAACGATGATGCATATATTTAATTTCTTATCCAGCTTCCCAGAGTCTTCTTGGATTTACCTGATTAGGCACTGCAGATTTATCTATCTTCAAACATTTTAAGAATTAAAGCGCCACCTCTGCTCCAATGTGTACCATCCCAGAGCTTTCCCCAGGTTCACATTCCCCAACTAAATTGCCTGAAGAATGTGATCACCCATGTTTTGGTGTGCGGCTGATATTCCTTGACGGAGCAAACAGCTGATTAGTCTGCTTGGGTATATGATGCAAGAACAGAGAATAAATTGCCAGAAAATGAATGCATCTGAACTGCTGATTCGAATGAAATGTAGCCCACGCTGTTGATGAATACTCCCAAGTAGTCTGAAAGTGCCACAATTGCTTACTTTCTTCACTGATGATGTGCCACAACCTAGGGATTCATTAATTCTGGCAGCCGTTCATCACTAGCACCCACATCACTATTTACCCTCCACCAACAAATAGTTATCAGTTACTGCAAAACAAAATTTCTATGATTGGACCAATCATAGAAGTAATCAAAATGTACGTAATGTGCTCAGCACAGAACAGGCTGATGTGCTTTGACCAAAAGTGTCTGTATCGACTTTGAAACCAGCCGACGGGAACGTGTTGCCAGACCCAGAGAGCGCAGGAAGGTCTTGACATCAGTAACTGCAGCAACGTTTTTCTTGTATCCCCACTTTTCCCAAGTGCACACCTCCAGGGCTCGTCCTGCCAGCCACCCTCGGGCTCACCAACAAATATTGCACATTTGACAATATTGTTTGCATATGCAAGGTACAGATCTTGGCCCGATTAGTAATCAGAGATTGCTCTCTGATTGCTATCTGCTACCCAATTGAATGTTCATGGCATTCCTTTTCTTCCAAGATTGTGATGTAATCACTTTTGGGAGGAAAAATCATTATTTTAATCATGCCAAGAAAGTGATTGTTGTAATTAATCCAAAAGTCTACATCGTGACTTACAATGTAGTTAGTAATCTAACAATAGTACCACAGAGGAAGAATAAAGACAGCTAAAACAATTCTCATGTTTGCTGCTGAAGCCAAAGTGCTGCACAGTGGTAGTTAGTACTCCTGCCACACAGCTATATAAACCTGGATTCTATCTTGCCCTTGGTTTCATCCTGGATACCATTTGTGTGGAATTCAATGATAGGTATTTACCGACATACACAGCTAAATATAATTACGGGTAAAGTAATTTATTAGGTGGGAAAATATTTGACTCCTTGATAATTGATTGGGCTGCACTACGAGCCATCCTCTGTACCACAATAGCTGGAGCCACACAATTCCCTCACTTACCCAGGCCTGGCCGACCTCTCCCAGTTGCTGAACTTGGTTTGTGGTGAGCAATTAGAAGACATTGAGAGTCATGTAACCGTTGCTGCTGAACAAAGTAGGAATAGAATGTCTCAATCTCTTTCAGGTGGCTGGGTACTTCCACGTTAAACACAATGATAACTCCATTGGAATCTTTCATTAAAGCAGGCCAGCAAGTCTCAAACCTTCAGATATGAAAAGAACAAAACGTGAAACTTAATACTTCCAAGAACTAAAAAAAGAGCAAATACATACAGATGAACACTTATCATTCAGTAATATCCATAACAGGCCTCGAGTTGAATGTTTCAGAATAACATGGTTAATTAAATATCTTGTTTTCAGGGGAACTGAAGAACAGTTTCCATGCCATTAAAGTTTTAAACAGACCATTGTCCAAACAGATCTCTGTTGATGCAATCATGCAGAGTCCAATCGCAGGCACCCTGCAGCAGTTGCACGAAGCAGTGATAAAAGGAGCTGACTGCATCATGCTAGACCAGGCCAATTGCTTCTTTGACAATCCAGTGCCACCAAAACATTTTCCTTTAACCAAAAATTATTTAATCAATTATTTACAATAATATTTACAGTACAAAATAAATCAAAACTAAACCCACCACCATAATACGACAAACAAATGTACTAAATAAATTACTGTACAGCTATATTACAATCCTTATTGAGGATGACTTCCACCCCATGCGGAGCCCAACGGTCCTGGAAACCTCCAGGGCGCCCGTGCACAGCGCGTATTCCCTCTCAAGTACCACCCGGGCTCCAGAAAAGGGCAGGCAACCGGCTCAGGAAGAGCACTCTTCCGCCTGGCGCCATGACTCGCGGATGGGCAGTTTGGTCAGGCCTAGGAACAACCCAACCAGGACATCTTCTGCCCTACCCTCTCCCTTATGCACAGGGTGTCCAAAGATGACGATGGTGGGTGTGAAGTTCAGCCAGAAGGCAAGGAGCAGCCCCTTCAGGTATTGGAAGAGTGGCTGCAACCTCACACACTCTAAACACATGCAACACAGACTATTCCAGCCCGCAAAAGTGGCAGGCGGCTGACGAGTCTGAACCGCGATAGAAATAGGTTGCAAGGGACTCCTCAGTGTAGTACCTTCCACCCCAGGTCCCCGATGCAGAGGGGCAGAATCTCTGCGTAGAGGGACACCCACTGGCGAGCCCTCGCAACCAAACGGCAACACCGACCACAACTTTATGTCCAGACGGTGAACCAGGGTGAGGAAGTGCAGGGTGTGGAGGAGAAACCCATGGTGTCACCAAAACATGGTGCCTTAAATGTGAGATATATAAGAAGTGCATGTCTTCGTAGGCTTGATTAGATGTTTCAGACTTGGAAGTTGCTGAATGGCGCCAGAACTTGGCGACTCTGCGTGCTGTTTCACAAGTGGATCTACTGTGCTAATGAATGGTATCATTTGATGGATAACAAGCAGAACAAGCATTTCACTGTGTCTCTGTACGCATGGCTATAAAGTAACCATTGAATGCTCCGTAAGTCCTGTCTGACGTGTGATTTTCAACATGTTTCTCGCTCATATACTCGAGTAATTAGCTGGTCTATATCCCTTCATCTACATTAATGTATGTATCTAAATGCCTCTTAGAGGATATTACCAGAAGCAAATAGTTCCATTTGAAGTATTAGCAGACTAAAAGGTTTATGAGGAATACAAATACAAGTTTTAGAAGACTTGTATGTGAATAAGATTGCAGATCTTCCAACGCAAATGGCTGTGTGGCAATCATGGAAACATCTTGGGGAAAGTTATGTGTAATAAACTTGACTTGGGCTGATTTTTTTTTTTGAGGGGGTGAAAACGATGATTGATGAAGGTAGGGCAGTGGATGTTGTATACATGGACTTTAGTAAAGTTTTCAGCAAGATCTCTCATGGTAGACTGATCCAGAAGATTAAAGCACAATGGAATCGGGATCAAAACTAGCTTGGCCATAGAAGACAGGGTAGTAGTGGAGGGCTGTGATCAGTTCTGATCTGCAAGAATCAGTGCTAGCACCTGTTTTTTGTGATTTATATAATTGATTTGGATGAGTAGATGGATTGATTTGTAAATTTGCAGATGATACAAAAATGTTGGAGTTATAGTGAAGGTAGACAAAAATGCTGGAGAAACTCAGTGGGCGAGGCAGCATCTATGGTGCAAAGGAATAGGCAACGTTTCGGGTTGAGACCCTTCTTCAGACTGAGGAATATAGTGAGTTATAGTGAGGAAGGTTGTCAAAGGGTAGACCAGTTAGAAATGTATGCAGAGAAATGGCTGATGGAATCTATTCTACATAGATATAAGGTGTTGCATTTTGAGAGATCAAATGAAAGAGGAACATATTCAGTAAATGACAAGGCCCTGAAGAGCAACGATGTACAGAAAGATTTGGAGGGTTAGGTTTATAGCTCCCTGAAAACAGCAACAATTGTACAAAGGTAAAGAAAGGGTATGGCACACTTACCTTCATTGGTCAGTGTGTTAAGTATGAAGGTGAGATCAAGTTCCAGACATATTAATCTTTGGTTATGCCACACTTGGGGTATTGTGTGGAGTTTTAGTTGTTCCATTACATGAACAATGTGGAGGCTTTGAAGAGGGTGCAAATAAGGTTTACCAGGATATTAACTAGATTAGAAAGTATTCGCTATAAGCGGTTGTTGGACAAACTCGGATTGTTTTCACGGGAACATCGGAGGCTAAGGGGTGATAGATGATTAAATTTACTGTTTTCTTACTTCTGATCACCAGAGCAATCCCAGAGTTCCACTTCGCATCCAACATTTTTACCACCACCATTCACATTTGGACATTCGAATTCCAGTATTCTAGAATACAAAATGATTATTTTATTAGCATTAATATACATAACTTATTTAAACCTAAAACCCAAAACACTGACATAAATCTAAGTCATAGTAATCGCAAGTATGATCTATTAAAGATATGTGACAATATAGAAAAGGACTGGTTGGATGGGCTGATAGGTGGCATGTGAAATTTAATATGGAGAAATGAGAAGTGTGACACGTGGGAATAAGCACAAAAATTGGAGGGCGTAATTCCAAAAGAAGTGGAAGGAAAGAGAGATCTAGGACTATGGTTTACTGAAAGTGCTTGGGTTGGTGAGAAAGTGATTAAAATGCACAAAGGACCCTGTGCCATAGAGAGCATAGAGCAAGGAAGTCGCAAATAACCTTTAAAACCTTAATTCTTTAGAACCTTAATTCTCCTCCTCTCTTCCAGCTTTCTTTTCCCCCCCACCCACCACAATCAGGCTGAAGAAGGGTCTAGACCCAAAATGGCATGTATCCGTATCATGCTGCCTCACCTGCTCAGTTACCCCAGCACTTTGTGTAGGAAAGAACAGCAGATGCTGGTTTAAATCAAAGGTAGACTGAAAATGCTGGAGTAACTCAGTGGGACAGGCAGCATCTCTGGAGAGAAGGGATGGGTGACGTTTCGGGTCAAGACCCTTCTTCAATCTTCAGCGTGATTTTTTTACCAATAGAACTGCACCAATCTGATATATTCGTCCTGTTGACAGCTGTTTCTAATTTACCATACAAATTGTATTATCAGACATGAACATATTTTGAGAAATAATTTCACCCCATGACAGTAAATAGATTTAACGCACAGAGATTGTAGTGTGGCGATTCAGGATGATATCATAGTGAGATCTGCATTATGCAGTAGCTATCTGAACACATCCAGATACAACAACTAGACGGCAACCAGGAATGGGAAAGGTATTTAGTGAACTTTCTTCTGCTTATCCTGCAGCCACTATGTGCTATGATTAGCAAATGCTAGAAACCATATGGCACCCAAGGCTCGGTGATTCATGAGAGTAAGAATATCAGATAAATGTATAATGTTGTTTCTCAGTCATCATTATTTTATGTATTACAAAGTACGTTTTGAGGCAAGTTTGGTTTTAAATATATTGCTAGATGCTCCATGTACCTGACTCCCTGAGTAGGGCTGTAGTCACCACCAATTGCTTCTGTTGCATCAGAAAGAAAATTTGCCAGAACCGTTTTTCCACTCTAAAAAGATAAATCCAGGAACATATACTGTAGAATATACTTTATAATCATGATGGATCAGTACAACACAACATGTATACGTTGATCATATATTTTAAAAAACGGCATGCCTTCCTTACAAATTACCATGATAATATTGCTAGTTTCAACTTAATGGGATGCGAGATGGCCCCATTCTATTACGAGTTAATGTTTCAGGCAACAGTATGTCCCTCAGCAATCCATAATCACCTGCCATTCCCAGGTGATTGGATTTCGTTGAGATGTTTCCTAGCACGGTAGCACCACGCCTCTTGGATCTATAACAGTAACTTCTCTGTCCCCAGCTATTGCAGCTGTAATAATCATCCGCCACGGCGTTTATTCTTCTCCCGCTCCTCTCATCCTACCGCCCATCCCAGTGTTTGACCCTTCCTTCTAAGGTCTACGCACCCCCAACCCCTTATTTAACGGACTTTATATACCCTTGTGCATCAACACGCTACCATACATTTGATATACCCGACATCTATCTTCGCTCGCCTGCTCACTCCATCCGATGTCTAGTCACCATCAACCTCGGAACTCCACCAGACCTGCGTTTATCGCCAACTCACCTCGCTCGGCCCCACCAGGAGCAGCTTCGCATTAAACATGACTGGCTGACCGCCGACTCCCGTCACCATGGAGACGGCCCGGGCCGCAGGTCCCTGCTCCAGGGGAAAGGGAAGGGGGCGGGGCTTCGTCACGGCGCGCGCTGACAGCGGGCGGGCTCGCACCGTCTGCGCAACGTAGACACGCCCCCAGCGCACGCGCCCCTGTGCGCGCGACCTGGCACGTGCCCCAGGCTCCAGCCGCCAACAGCTGACGGACGCCGTTGGAGCCCAGTCCCCCCCCCCAGTGTCGGTTTACGGTGTCAACACAAACTTGGTTTGTTTGCGTTTTCCATACAACATGTTTTATGGTCGTTCAGTTGCCTCTCCCTAGGTCCTGTCAGTGTCCGACTTGCACTCTCCCGGTCACCGCGTGGATTTCCTCCCACATCTCAAAGAGCTAAGAATTTGCTAGGTTAATTGGTCGCTGTAAATTGTGTATTGATTATTAAATCTGGGGAGATGATTGAAGATGTGGGGAGACATAATGGTGAGTGAGCAAACTCAGTGCATGAAGGGCCTTTTTCTGTGCTGTGTCTGTGACTTAATAAGAAAAATATCTTCACCCAAAGGCTGGTTAATGTTTGACATTTTATATCGCAGAGGGCTGTGGAAGTGTTATGTTCATTCAAAACAGAGATTGACGGACTTGTGGACATTGAGGGCGTGAAGGAATGGCTTATTACTGTTCCTATTTCTTATCTCCGTCTTGGAAGTTCTTGCTTGACATCACAGGGACACAGTCTGGTGGTTGGAATCATAACTTGAACACAAGAAGATGGTTGTGGTTGCTGAGGTCAGCCATCCCAACACTTAAACTCAAACAATGATGATGTACACAAACTCACACCCAAGAACAAGGTTGTTGCACACTCACATTTATCCCAGTACAATGGAGATGCACACTCATGCTTTAGCTCAGAACGCTGATGATGCCGATTTACATGTTCACCCCAGAACATTTGGTGTACACTCACAGATAGACCAATAACGTTGGTGATTCCCACTCACTCCTCAAATCAGTGATGTTACACTACCTTCCATACAAGAACATTGGTGATGCACACTCGCAAATACACACAGAAAGTTGGTGATGGAGACTCACCTAGAAAAACGGTGAAGCACACTCATGATACACACTCACACATTCACCCAGAACACTGGTGATGCACACTTGATCATCCCAGTATAGTGATGATACCTGCGCACACTGAAATATAAACAGAACATTCTGGAAATTAAAACTCAACAGGGTCGGGCAGCAGCTGTAGAAAGATAAACAGATATAATAAGTAGATGATCTTCCCACAGCCTTTTATACAGAAGTTGTATGAACTGCTGAGTATAAGAGTATTTGGAATATTTTGTTTTATTATGGACTTTTAGTGGAAGAATGGTTGGAGAGATGAAGAAAAACCTTTACAATCAAAGGGTGGTGGGGTCTAGAACTCAGGGTCTGACAAGGTGGAGGCAGATATCCACCACACGTGGATGCTGTAGAGCTATGTGTCTCACGCTGAGACATAGGATTAGGTTGGGTAGTGCCTTTCTGACAGCATAGGCCCTCAGGGCCAAACACCCTCTGTTACACAATGGTATAATTCATCAGCCCGAGAGCAGTATTAACAGCACTCAGAGTGTTTTGCAGATGGGACGTGTGGAAGGCATCATAGATGATTGATGGGGATGGAAGCAGAATCACATTCCTTTGTATTGTTTCTAGTCGGTGATCTCAGCTAAACCTGTTGATCTTTGATGGAGACAATAGTTTAATGCAGCTGTTATGAGTAATGTACTAACAATATTGCTATTGTCTAGCAACTGGGTCAACTGCATTGTATTTAGACCAGTGTGGTTTTCAGCACTCTGCACTGACTTCCACAGCTTTTTTTAGTTAAACCAGGGATCAGTGGGGATTCTCCAGTGCAGCTGACCCACTCCTCATACAGTCAGACATGTCACTGTGTGGGAAACAAAAACTCACGTTAATTTTAAAACACCGGAGTGGTTTGGGAAAAGGTGGAGTGAGCACTATTGGATGAGCTTCGAACTGATTGTTCCCCTCTTTAGATGGTCATTATTGAGCAGAGTGTCAACATGAATTAAACGTCCAAGCAACGTATTGTACATTTCCTGGAAGTTATTTAACTTATTTTGGCTGTTGTCTTTGTACCATGCACCCAGCAGCCATTGGTGGATTATCTGTCAATGTACTCATTGGATCGGATCCCTGGCCCAGCTGGCAGTTTTTAGTCTCTGACTCGGGCTGGTAGAATGTAAGAAATGCAGCCGTTTGTTTGCAAGAGTTAGGTTAAGGCGGACTGAGCGGAGGTGTTCAGCGAAACGATCACAGAGCCTGTGCTTGGTATAGCCGATGTACAGTCTTTCTAGGTGAGGCAGAAGTTCACTTGCACCTCCTCCAACCTCACCTACTGTATCTGTTGTTCCGGGTGTCGACGTTTGTACATCAGCGAGACCAAGAGCAGGCTCAGCGATCGTTTCGCTGAATACCTCCGCTCAGTTCGCCTTAACCTACCTGATCTCCCAGTTGCTCAGCACTTCAACTCCCCCTCCCATTCCCAATCTGACCTTTCTGTCCTGGGCCTCCTCGATTGTCAGATTGAGGCAGAGCGCAAATTGGAGGAACAGCACCTCATATTTCACTTAGAGAGCTTACACCCCAGCAGTATGAACATTGGCTTCTCTAACTTAAAATAGCCCTTGCTTTCCCTCTCTCTCCAACCCCTTCCCCTCCACAGTTCTCCCACCAATCTTACTGTCTCTGACTACATTCTATCTTTGGCCTGCCCACTCCCCTGATACCAGCCTGAAGAATGGTCTCGACCTGAAACGCCACTCATTCCTTCTCTCCAGAGATGCTGCCTGACCCACTGAGTTACTCTAGCATTTTGTATCTACCTTTGCTCCAACTCAGAGATCTCTCTGTTGAGACAAGGGAGTGGCAGGAGTTACTGAACATACCTGGCTGCATGGTACTTACACACAGGATGTTGGCAATGTTTGGGAGAATGGGTGCGTTCTCTCGGTCCTCGCCCTCGGCAGAACATAGAAACATGGAAACATAGAAAATAGGTGCAGGAGGAGGCCATTCGGCTCTTCGAGCCAGCACCGCCATTCATTGTAATCATGGCTGATCGTCCCCTATCAATAACCCGTGCGTGCCTTCTCTCCATATCCCTTGATTCCACTAGCCCCTAGAGCTCTATCTAACACTCTCTTAAATCCATCCAGTGATTTGGCCTCCACTGCCCTCTGTGGCAGGGAATTCCATAAATTCACAACTCTCTGGGTGAAAATGTTTTTTCTCACCTCAGTCTTAAATGACCTCCCCTTTATTCTAAGACTGTGGCCCCTGGTTCTGGACTCGCCCAACATTGGGAAATTTTTCCTTCATCTAGCTTGTTCAGTCCTTTTATAATTGTATATGTTTCTATAAGATTCCCCCTCATCATTCTAAACTCCATTCTAAACTCCTAGTCTTTTCAATCTTTCCTCATATGACAGTCCCGCCATCCCAGGGATCAATCTTGTGAACCTACGCTGCACTGCCTCAATCTCAAGGATGTCCTTCCTCAAATTAGGAGACCAAAACTGTACACAATACTCCAGATGTGGTCTCACCAGAGCCCTATACAACTGCAGAAAAACATTTGGGATTGTACACTGCTGCAATCCACCAGTGGTCAGGGATTAGTGAGTTCCAGGGGGGACTGGATTGGCACACAATATTTTGCTCTGCCAGCACACTGCTGCTGTCACATCAAGGGATATGGGGAGGCAGGCATGGTGTTACTGATTGTGAATGATCAGCCATGATCACAATGAATGGCGGTGCAGGCTCGAAGAGCCAAATGGCCTCTTCCTAAACGTATTTTCTATAGATCCATGAATCTGCCAGGCAAAACACCACAATAACCAAAAAGGGTGGCGGAGAGAAAGTCAGGATGGGCTTGCCCTCTAAGATACCAAACTTCACACATTCTGCTTCAATCAGATATAGTGATCGGTGAGACCCAGCACCCGACAGATCACAGTCTCCCAAATCTTTGATGTGAACTGCTCACCATGACAGGTTCCCAATCCAAACATACCCCAACTATTCCTACTCTCCATGTTCATCTGTCAATCAATCCCCAACCCACGACTTGTCTCGTTCTGCATTTAGATTGCTCTCAATGATGGTTCAACTTATTTTGTTGCCAACTGGCAAGTCCATGACCTTGTTGTCACCTGGCAGCCCCATGGGAAATTCCAGTTGGGAATCAGTCTGAGCAAGATCTGGGACCTAATCTTGTGCACCAGATCTTGAAAATCTTGATCTAGGCTGCATTTCAACAGGCCGAATTTTTGGTTTGCCAATGATCTTTGCGATATGGGACTGCTGGCAACCGAAATCCTAACAGTCCTATTTGCATTTAGTCTTCCAACATAATGTCTTCTGGCACTGGGAGAGGCAGCCAGTTCAAATCCACTGTTTATGGCCATTGCAATACAATAAAGCTGGGCTGACTGGTGTGATTTATTTTCAGTCAGGTGTTAGTAAAGAAATATGACTCTCAGTCATCAGGCCAGAATTCCTGAGACTTAGACTCATTCCTCTGGTTGCTGTTCATAGAAATGTGCGGTGGAGGCAGAGGAATGTGCTTTGTGTCCATGGCTCCATTGGTGGCTGGTCCGGATGATCAGAAGCCTATAATCAGTATCTATGTTCTAGGTAGAGCATGCGCAAAATTGAAATTTGCCCAGAGTAAACTGTTCATTTCCATGTGAAACGGCAACTGTCATTCATTTGGACAGGCAGCCAACATAAGACTGCATTCAATGGCATTGCTAGTCAGCACTGTGGCCACACCGTTGCCTTCCGTTAAAACCAGCTTATCAACAGAAGGTACAGAAGCAAGAGAAGCCCATTTGTCCTTTCCATCTGCTTCGCCATTCAGGAAGATCCTGGCTGATCTTTTACTTCAATGCCAGATTCCTGCACTAAATCATAATCCCATATTACATTGTCATAAAATCGATCGATCTATGCCTTGAGTATGCTCATAGACTGGGCCTTTGCTGTCCTCTTGGGTAGAGAATTCCATAGGTTTGTCAGGGATTATTAGAGATGGGACATCTTTCTGGAATTATGTGAATAGCAGGCATTACATCAAGTGAGAACCAGATTTATTTTGTCACTGGCACATCAAATATGCCCAGAGCATCTTCGCTCTGTCTATCAATAATTGCGATATATTAATACTCAAGAGTGTCAGCCATCACAACATAATTTGGATGTCTAGATTCACTGTCCTCAGAAGTTTTCAGACCATCCACATGAATTACTTTTGGCCCAACAAAGGTGTTTAAACATTCAGAGGTGTCAGTTACAATGCGTTCCCAATGGAAATATTATATTCAATTGAACCATTTGTCAGACTGAAAATATTGAAGTCATTGACGTTATTATGGCCACTGTAATTCTATTGAATTACTTGCTGTTATTTTGTTCTTGAAAACATTGAACTTGATATCCTTTGACTTCATAAGAGCATAAGTGATAGGAGAAGAATTAGGCCATTCGGCCCATCAAGTGTAATCCGCCATTCATCATGGATGATCTATCTCTCCTAACCCCATTCTCCTGCTTTCTCCCTATAACCTCTGACATGTTTACTGATCAAGAATCTATCTGCATTAAATACTGTATATCCACTGACCTGGTCTCCACAGCCTTCGCAGAATTCCACAGATTCACCACCCTCTGACTGAAGAAAGGCTTCAAAGAGATTCTACTGAGAGGGTCTCCAAAGAAAAGCTTGCTTGTCATGAATAAAGACTTACATCAGCTTCAGTGTCCAGGGCTAGACCACAATTACAACAAGGTTCACTCTGGGTGCATACGTTTATTTTCATCTATGCCTGTGTGACCAAATACAGTGCTTTGAGAAAGTATTCATACCCCTTCACATTTTCCACATTTTGTTACGTTACAGCCTTATTTTAAAATTGATTAAATTAATTTTGTTTTATCATCAATCTACTCACACTACCCCAGAATGAAGAAGCAAAATCAGGTGCTTAGACATTTTTGCATAGTAATTGAAAAGAATAACTGACATATCAAATTTACATAAGTATTCAGACCCTTTATTGATTACCTTGAGATGTTTCTGCAGCTTGATTGGAGTCCACCAGTGGTAAATTAAATTGATTGGACATGGTTTGGAAAGGCACACACCTGTCTACATAAGGTCCCACAGTTGGCAGTACACGTCAGAGCAAAAACCAGGCCATGAAGACGAAGGAATTGTCCGTAGACCTCCGAGACAGGATTGTGTCAAGACACAGATCTGGGGAAGGGTATAAAACAATTTCTGCAACATTGCAGGTCCCAAGGAGCACAGTGGCTTCCATCATACTTAAATGGAAGAACTTTGGAACCACCAGGACTCTTCGTAGAGCTGGCCGCCCGGCCAAACTAAGCAATTGGGGGAGAAGGACCTTGGTCAGGGAGATGACCAAGAACCCGATGGTCACTCTGACAGAGCTCCAGAGTTCCTCTGTGGAGATGGGAGAACCTTCCAGAAGGACAACTATATCTGTAGCACTCCACCAATCAAGTGGGGTGGAAAAAGTAATTGGCCAAGAATTCACATACAAGGAATTTGCCTGGGTGCTCCGCCCACAAGTAACAACATACAGTGACAGTTACTAATGACTCAGAAAACACTAAACATTAATCATAATAAAACCTTCACGTGGTCCACATTCGACGAATGCAATCAACCCGGCGTACACAATCAAATAAGATCAAATAGAACAAGTTGTCCTACAACTTTAGGCTGTGCATGCCATATGCAAGAAGAAGACCAATCAGGTCTTTATGGTGGAGTAGCCAGACGGAAGGAACTCCTCAGTAAAAGGCACATGACAGCCCGCTTGGAGTTTGCCAAAAGGCACCTAAATGACTCGCAGACCATGTTCTCTGGTTTGATGAAACCAAGATTGAACTCTTTGGCCAGAATGCCAAGTGTCGTGTCTGGAGGAAACCAGGCACCTCTCATCACCTGGCCAATACCATACCTACAGTGAAGCATGGTGGTGGCAGCATCATGCTGTGGGGAGGTTTATCAGCGGCAGGAACTGGGAGACTAGTCAGGATCGAGGGAAAGATGAAGAGAGCAAAGTACAGAGAGATCCTTAATGAAAACCTGGTCCGGAGCATTCTGGACCACAGACTGGGGCAGAGGTTCACCTTCCAACAGGCCAACGACCCTAAGCACACAGCCAAGACAATGCAGGAGTGGCTTCATGACAATTCTGTGAATGTCCTTGAGTGGCCCAGCCAGAGCCTGGACTTGAACCCGATCGAACATGTCTGGAGGGACCTGAAAATAGTTGTGCATCGACGGTCCCCATTCAACCTGACAGACCTTGAGAGGATCTGCAGAGAAGAATGGGAGAAATTACCCAAATAAAGGTGCGCCAAGCTTGTAACTGAGTAAAGGGTCTGAATACTTATGTAAATGTGATATTTCAGCTATTTCTTTTTAATTACTTTGCAAACATTTCTAAACACCTGTTTTTGCTTTTTTATTATAGGGTATTGTATGTAGATTAATGATTTAAAAAATGAATTTAATCCATTTTAGAATAAGGCTGTAACGTAACAAAATATGGAAAAAATGAAGGGCTCGGAATACTTTCTGAATGCACTGTAACTTATCTTAAGACTTTGACCATTGGTTCTAGTCACCCCAATCAGGGAACATCATTTACCTTGTTAGGGTCCAAAAGTATTTTGCACATTTCAATGAGATTACCTTCTTATTCTTTTAAAGAAGAGAGAACAGGAGGAGAACTTCCTACACTCATCTTTATCAAAGCCCTGGAAAGACGGTTATTGGTGAGTAAGCTTATCATCTTTTAGGCTCATTAATCCTTCCAATACTAATATTCTATTTAGAATTTACATTTAGTTTTTTTTTAAATATTTATTTTATTGGAAGCAATTGTACAAAAAACTTGATAATGTTACAACTTTGTGAACAGCTTCGATTTTAACATTTTCCAAACAGAACATTGAATTAAAAAGAGAAGAAGAAGTGAGAGAGAAAAGAAAGAAAGAAGAACAAGGTTGAACAAGTTAGGTCTTTATTCTTTGGAGCGCAGAAGGTTAAGGGGGGACTTGATTGAGGTCTTTAAAATGATGAAAGGGATAGACAGAGTTGACGTGGATAAGCTTTTCCCATTGAGGGTAGGGAAGATTCAAACAAGAGGGCATGACATGAGATGTAAGGGACAGAAGTTTAGGGGTAACGTGAGGGGGAACTTCTTTACTCAGAGGGTGGTGGCTGTGTGGAATGAGCTTCCAGCAGAAGTGGTGGAGGCAGAATCGATTTTAACATTTAAAAGTAAAGTGGATAGGTATATGGACGTGAAGGGAATGGAGGGGTATGGTCTGAGTGCAGGTAGATGGGACTAGGGGAAAACAAATGGTCGGCACGGACTGGAAGGGCCGAGAGGGCCTGTTTCCGTGCTGTAATTGTTATATGGTTATATGGTTGTTATATGAAAAGGGACATATATCCGTCGACCCAC
This sequence comes from Okamejei kenojei, assembly GCA_035221665.1. Taxonomy (NCBI): domain Eukaryota; kingdom Metazoa; phylum Chordata; class Chondrichthyes; order Rajiformes; family Rajidae; genus Okamejei; species Okamejei kenojei. The sequence continues at coordinate 23,966,439 of CM069156.1, forward strand.
CCATGCGCCCGCTCATCCAGCTCTATAATTGGTTTTGAGTTTGTGTTCAACCATTGTGTTGCTCAAGAAATTCAATAAAAGGAGACCATATTTTTAAAAATTGTTCCGGTTTATCAATCAAGACAAACTAATTCTCTCTAGATGTAGTGTATCCATCATTTCTGTAATCCACATCTTCACTGAAGGGACTGCAGTCTTTTTCCAGAATTTAAGTATGTTTTTCTGCTGTTATTAGACCGTAATCGAGAAAGCGTAGTTGAAAGACCGTTAGATTGCTACATGCCTCTGATATTCCCAGTATTATCAATTTTGGGTCTGGCTCTAATGTGATTTTCAGTGTTTTGGAGATGACGCTGAATACTTCCGTCCAAAAATATTCTATTTTTTGTACACAGTACAAAACTGTGGCATCTTGAGACTGACATTTATGGCAAAGAGGGGAAACACTAGGGGAAATCTTGCTCAGTTTGGTTTTGAGTAGTATAGCCTGTGCAGCACTTTGAACTGTATTTATTTTTAGTTTTTGAGATAGAGCGGGAAAACAGGCTCTTCATCCTCCAGGTCTGTGCCGACCTGGAAAGGGGAGCCCGCCGAGCTGATCCATGCTCATCGCCCGAAGACCGCGATGATGATGGACATGACTGGCGAGGAACTAAACTGGTAGGAGAGGAAGGGAACCGGTGTCTGGCCTACCGTACCCTCAATGTCGGCTGCAAGAGGTGCCCAAGAGGCACAAGGGTGGACAGGCGAGGAGAGGAATGTCAGTTCGCAGGTTGACCCGCACGTCCAAGAGAAGGCAATGGCTGGAGAGTTGGTGTAACCTGGGGTGTGCCTGGGAACAGGCACCGCTCAGCAACCTAGTGCATGGACTGGACTCTGAAAATGGCATCAAATTATGGCGCAACTTGCATGTGGGCTCAGTAGACTATTTCTGTACAATTTGCTAATCAGGGATGTGAGACAATATTCTCCTCGACTGTTCGTAAGAAAATTATTTCATTGTGCATTTGCACTTCATACATGTAACAATAAAAGCACTATTGAACTATTGGACCAATTATTAACCGTATATTAGTCCTATCTTATACCTTAGGGACAATTTACAGAAGCCAATTAACGTACAAACCTGCCAGTCTTTGGAGTATGGGAGAAAACCAGAGTACCCGGAGAAAACCCATGCGGTGACAGGAAGAAAGTACAACTCCGTAGAGGCAGCATCCGTAGTCAGGATCGAACCCAGGTCTCTGGTGCTGTAAGGCATCAAATCTACTGCTGCTCCACTGTGCTGCCCCAATTAGCATTGGTGCTAATTTATTCTCCTCAAGTATGCTGGACCTGTAATCTCCCAGTTTTTCTATTAGGTTTTCTGTATGTTCTTCCGTGAAGACACAAAATTTTTAATCAGCAAGCTGTACACAGCAGGGGTACTGAAACTCGCTGATCTTTTCAGAGTAGGAAGTACAATCACACACTTACAAATAATTTTCCACCCAATCTAGCTAATATTTAGTGATGTTTTAAACTGCTGTTAGCATGGCACCTAACAATTTCACTGAGCTAACTGGAACCCAGTTAATGTCTCAGTAAACATGTGACCCATAGTATATGGTGGGACTTCAGTCTTTGTGTTCAGACCCACTTAAATTGGCAGTTGGGAGGCGCTGGACCACCATGGAGGATGGGTCAGTTCAGGATGGAGGAGGGGCACATGTTAGCTGCACTCTCTGGGAACTATCCTCGCTCTTGGATACATCCCGCTCATCCAAGGAATACTATGGAAGAGCTGAGTGTCCAAGATAAATTTTGTCTACTGGGTATGTTTGTCTTGGGGTTGTACAGCACCGAAAAACAGGTGTTTCCACTTGTCCATGCTGACCATTGTACTTAACCATACTGGTCCTATTTACCCACATTTGGTCTGCAGCCCTCATGCTCTTGTTTAGATGCTTCTTACATGTCATGAGAATATCTGCCTTTACCATCTCCTCAGGCAACGAGTTCCAGACTCCAACCACACTGTGTGAAAAGATTCTCCTAAGAACCCTCCAAATCTCTTCTCTCTCACCTTATGTCTATGCCATTTTGGTTTAGACATCCCAACCAATTGTAAACGATTCTTATTATCTGCCATATCAATTACCCTCTTAATTTTGCACACCTCTATCAGGTGATAGCCTCTACTCCAGGGAAAACAAGCCCGGAATATCCAATCTCTCCATAGAATTTAATGCTCCATTCTAAGCAACATCATGCGAATCTCCTCCACACCCTGCCTAGTGCAATCACATCCTCCCTACATTCTGCATGGTGACCAGAACTGTACACAATTCTCCAAGTATGCCCTATCCAATGTTTTTAACACGTTATAACAAGACATTCCTGCTCTTACATCCGATGCCTTGGATGATAAAAGATTCTTCATCACTCTATTTACTTGTGTTGCCACTTTCAGGAATCTATGGGCTTGTATACGCCCCGTGCCCCTTCCATTGACTCTGTATGTCCTACCCATATTTGACCTTCCAAGAAACATTACCTCCCACTTGCCAAAGCTAAGTTCCCTTTGCCAGCACTCTTCCCAATTTTCCACTGATTATGATTTACTTTCCTGATGCTAAACTCCAAATTGCCAAATTTATTAGCCCTCAACTTTATAACTACCCTGGTGGAATAATAGCATCTATTATTCTATAGATGGGCCAAATGCAGGTTAATGGGACTAGCTCAGAATGACAACTTGGTAGACATGGACAAGGTTGGGCCAAACAGCCCATTTTCACGCTGTATAGCTCTATCTGGTTTGTAGCCCAGTTGAACAACCTTCACACTGCCCATTGTACCTCAATTTCAGCCTTGGGATCCTAAGTGTGTTCTGACACCTGGTCTACACCAACCCTACCCATAGATCACGCGGATTACTCCTTACAGTAAATTAGCATGTAACACATGCACACATGAGCCTAAGGGGTTTCTAAAGTAGTTAGGACACCAGCTATGAATAAATCAAATATAAGAATAGTGTAAACATAAGATATTTATTACAATGGAGCTGGAGTTATGACCAGTGTAAACCTAGTTACAAAAAAAAATACATAGCCAGAACCATATGTCAACATCAGAATATTGGACATCAACACATAAAACTCAATGGTTCCACAAGTCATTTGTGAATTCCAGTGTTTAATGAGATAGTTTCTAATCATTCATTGCTAGGAAGGAAAGTTATTTGCCACCCAACTCCATTCATCATCTTGCAAGGAGAGTTCCATTGCTCTTAGTCCTTCTCTTCACCATGAGTGATGACATAGCAGAGACTTTTGTAGTCAAGATTCCCCAAAACATCAGGAGGGAAGGCACCAAACATCTGCTCACACTGGAGGGAGAGAGTGAAAAATAAATTATGCTGGTCACAGAAGCACGGGTCAGCTGACTGAAGTAACTTTAACTTTTTCAGTTCCAGATGTGGATCATTTCACTACATGGAGAGTTTCCCTAACACTGGCCCTGACTTGTAACAATGGAGCCCCAGTCAGGAAAGACTGAACCTTTTTGTCTGGGATACTTCAGACGTAACAGCAGGTTGTGGCAGCAGAGGGGCTCATTACATATCAGTTTGTTCAATTCTCATGAGATCACAAATGGTTTTATAACAGCTGACACAAAGCAGGATCATGGCAGCTCAGGAACACCAAAAAAATTATCATAATTGTGTCTCCAAATCTTCAATGAATACACAATCTGTATGAATGGGTATGTATGTACATACAAGAGTGTGTATGCCTACATGTGAGACTGCATGTCTGTGTCTATGACTCTCTGTATGCATTTTTGTGCACACACTCATTTTGTACCATGGTTCAGGTAAAACAATCTCACTTTTAAGGTTTGGGAAAAGGTCTGGGAAAAGAAAGGATAACTTGCAAGTTTTAAGGGTGAGCAGTAGTGACCAGAATGTGTGCTGAAAACACAGATACTGTCATCTTGAGCAGAAAACAAAGTGCTGGAATAACTCTGTAGGAAGGAACTGCAGATACTGGTTTAAACCGAAGAGAGATACAAAATGCTAGAGTAACTCAGTGGGACAGGCAGCTTCTCTGGATAGAAGGATTGGGTGAGGTTTCGGGTCGGGACCCTTCTTCAGACTATGCTGGAAGAACTCAGCAGGTCAGTCTGAAAAAAAGGTCCCAACCTGAAATGTCATCTGTCCATTTTCCTCAACAGTGTTTTTGCTGCGTTGGGTGATAAGATGGGTTTGCAGGACTCAAAGGAAGAGGCGGCAGAGATCGTCAGTGTAGTTTCTCAGGTGCTTGTCTAAAACCAGCAAGAGAACCCGTCTATGACCTTGGAAATAATGTACCTGCAAGAACCCCAGGGAATCTCTGGCCTGAAACATATTATGATGAGGCAGGACCTGGAGGTGACTGTAACTGAAAGTATAGTAGTATGGGGATGGTGGAGGGTGGTTTGTCTGTGGTTTCAGTCTGGGAATATGGAAGGGCCCCACAAGAAGATCTGGGTAAGAATTAATTAAAATGCTGAACTAGCTCCGATTCACAGGCCAACCTACCCTGGCGCTGGATATTATCTCTGCAGTCCTGTCATAGTCCAGCAGATGGCACCAGCTCCCACTATTTAAATATTATGGTCCTCACCGTGGACTGAAATTGCCAAAACCCAGAACCCAAAATGGTGCCAGACCCTCTAGAGTTAATAAGAGTGACAGGAAATGTGACTGAAACTTACAAGACTTTCAGGCAAGGGCATGTAAGTAGGTTTCCCGGTGAGACAATGAACCTCAGATGCTTGTTTACAAGAAACACACAAAGTGCTGGCGTAACTCAGAGGATCAGGCAGCATCTTTAGGAGGACGTGGACAGGGGACATTTTGGGTGGGGTCCTTTCGTCAAACTGACTAAGGAGTTCAGTGCCAGAAGGCACAGTTTGAGAATAAAGGTAGGTTCCTGGGACTGGGATGACAAGTGTATTCACTCAAAAGGTGATGAACCTGTGGAATTCTCTGTCCCACAGGTAGTGGAATCACTGCTCGAGTTCATCTTAATGAACATCAGTAGATTTCTGGCTGTCAAGAGAATAAAAGGATATGGTAATAGGACTAGGAAACTGCGCTGCAGCAGAAGGTAAACCATGATTTTCATCATGGTGGAATATCAGGAAAGTAGATCAGGAGAGAACTATCAGGAAAGTGGCGATTTGGAGGGGGGGTGGGTAACCAGGAAGGAGGTGGGTAATCTTTTCACCCTAAGATTCTGAGAGAGGTGGAAACTGGAAATAGCTAGAAAGTGCTAAAAAGAGATTGGGGAGTGATAAGGAGGGAAAGGTAGAGTTAAGGAGACATCTTAAAGGGGAGATTGGGAGGGGAAAGTAGGGAGGATGACTGCGTTGTGGCTAGAAGGAGAGACCGATGGAAAGGGTGTGCTTCAGAGGCTAGTCTGGAAGCTCAATGAGAAGAGGCCATCTGGGAGGGTGGTGACCAGGAACGTGGAAGTAGAGCTGATCCATGGGATCACAACTTGGAGAGGTCACTTGGAGATGGGAGAGTCTTGAAGATGATGGAACACAGAAGGTTGGAGAGATGCAATAATTGGGAAAAGGTTGGGTGATCTGGAGGGGCAATGAAAAGTGGACTGGCTGGTATGGCTGATCAAGGGAGAGATGTAATGGTGGAGAACAAGATGTGATACATGGGTTTAGCATGGCCTCCTTTTGAGCATGCCCTGCCCTGGGGTTGGCCAATTGGGTTTGGTTTTCCTCAGCACTGTCTGCCCAGTGCCAGCTGTTTTCAGGACAGCCTGGATTTAGATGGCTTCAATCTTATTGCACATGCCCAGGAATGTACCTCAGTCTCTTGTTCCCTCCAATGTGGCAGGAGCAGTACTTCTGAATGACCTAGAATGATTGATCCACCTTGCCAAGAAAAGCATTAGGGCAGAGCCGCTAAGCGTGGTCATCATGAAACTATAGTGTGGCCAAAAACAGTGGTCTAGATTTGTTATAATTTTCCGAATTGATTCCCCATGGAGAAGTCACACAGAAGGGGTATAATCAAGTATCACACAGGCTCTGGTCACAAGAGGGGAGTAGTCAACGTTCCAGCTGGATGAGGAATGCACAATTGTTGCCCAGTGATGCTTAAGGATTCACCACCTGCCTATCGCATTAGTCATTAAACTGCTTTAACAGGCAATTGGAATTTCAAATCTCATACATCTGCTAGTGAAGGGCAACTAGGTCATAGAGTTTGTAGGAAAGATTCTGGCCAAATTTATAACTATTAATGTCAGTAAATCATTCCCAGAGAAATCATACTCGATTATAACTCAGATCTCTAGGGAAATCATACCCGATTGGCTGGATCTCTAGAGAATTTTAATGTTAATATTATCATCAAGTGAAAATCTGATATATTAACAGCTTTCGTTCATTACCTCCTCTTCATTAAATCGGTCTGCTTGGGTCTGTAGCATTTGTTTGAAGCTGCAAAGGAGAGAAGACAATTTACAGTGCACAATTCGCCAACTGGTTAGATAAGTGAGTATAGAATTGCAATATCTATTGCAGTAATGTTAGAGGTGTTCATTATTAACAAAGAACAAGAACCATCTTCACATACATAAGACAGAGGAGACCACATGGCCCAGATAATCCAATGCCGGCTTCACTCCAGAGCAATCCCCGTGGTCTCATTCCCCTTCGTTTTATTCACTGCAGCCCTGCAATTTACTTTTTCCTCTCACCTTTTTCATTTGATTCATTTGCCACTTACTTACACTATGTGTAATTAGGAGTAAAGTACCAGCACGTCCAAGGGCTGAGAGAGGAAACGAATATACTTTGGCCAGATCTCTCCTGCTCCTTGTGCAGCTGTAGCACACCCGAGTCCTGCAGGACCTCACAGACGAGTATTGGACTTCAGAAATAAGGATGATAAGGAAGTGCAAATATTTCACAGGGAGATACAGAATTTCAAAGTGGACTTAATAAGAAGACAGAGTGAAAACTTCAAGAAGGAACTTTGTGAAGTGAAACACTGGACTTTAAAGGTAACCATTTGCTGTAAGAGTAATATACACTAATAGAGGAATGTTGGTTTAACAGAGGGACACGGTGTTGCTATTGATGCCCATAGAGGCATAAGTATCCAATAAAGGCACAGGCATCTAAAAAGGAAAAAGAAGCTCCCAGCGAATTGGGGCATTCTTTGATTAAAACGTCCTCATACAGTTATATTGTTCTTCATTGAGAAATATAATTTTCACTAAAGTGCTTGTAAAGACATGAGGAATATAAATGTCTGTACTCATTGATTGCATGCCCTGGAAGATGCTTTTTCAATAATCTACAGTGGATAAAAGTGTAGACGGTTTCTGACTGTTTTACACTTACTAATCTGCTTTGATATGTCCTTTGCCTTCCGGGTCAAAAATCTTAAAAGCATTGAGAATTGTTTCTTCTGGATCGGCACCTATACGAATGCACAGGAAGAAAAAGATCATTAACACACACTTATAATCCAATCATTGTTTTTGGTAAAAAGACACATAGTGCTGGAGAACTCGGCGGGTCAAGAAGCATCTCTAGAGAAAGAGGATAGGTGATATTTTGGGTCGGGACCGTTCTTCAGACTGAGATGCTGCTTGAGACACCGAGTTCTGTTGGTGGGCTGAGGAGCCTGGATACAGTTACATTATACGCCGTGGGAAGGCTAGGGATGGTGATGGCAATCACCTAATGTAACCTTCGTCATCTCACATCATTTCTTGTCCACTTTACCTTTCAGCTTCTCCCCGAACATTGTGAGGAAGATGGTGAAGTTGACCGGTGCAGCGGCCTCCTTCAACATCGCATCCAGCTCCTCGTTCTTAACATTCACACGACCTGGTGGAAGAGAAGCGCATTATGTTCACATCGTGTGTCTCCTGCACTTGTGAAATCTCTGAAGCTCCATGAAGACTTTGAAAAGAGTTATCCTACCCAGAGCAGCGAAGGTGCCTCTCAAATCTTCCCTATTGATGAAACCATCTCTGTTTTGGTCCATAATAGTGAAAGCCTGCGAGAGAGAGGATTGAAATGCAACGCGAGCTTTCAGTGGGTAACCTCCCTCAGCCAACCATTTACAACTTAATGTTGTGTTCTGGACAGGTCTCCCACTGCCGGTTTTATCAAACTATCTCCCAGCTCCGGTGTTCCACCTGGTTTCTAACGGCAGAACCGTGCGCGCTCAAGCCGCCAGGGCCAGGCATGGAATGGTTCTGCTGGGTTAACCTGGCTGGAGTGTGGGGGCTGGGCTGGACCTCTCCTGATCTCACTCCCCCACTCACCTCCTTGAACTCCTGGATCTGAGTCTGGTCGAACATGGAGAAGACATTGGAACTTCCCTTCTCCGTCCTCTTCTTCGCCTTTTTCGGTGCCTGAAACAGATGAGGTGACAATCAGCATCAAACCTCGGAGAAGGTGAAGGGGTGGGAGAGGGAGAGGGGGAGAGAGCGGAGAAACGAAAGCCCAGCGGGGAGCAGGGGCGTCCGCCGCTCACCATGACTCTGGTCCTGTGTCGGGCAGAGTGTGGGCAGACCCTCGCTTATATAGGCTGCACCGAGGGTAAAAATACCACGCTCCAAGTTTGGAGCCGCCGTTCCTCCAGCTAAGTGGTCGGCGCCCACCGGGAGCTCAGCGACCTTCACCCGAACGAGCCGGATCTTCTGGAGAGTATGAGGGTGGGGGTGGGAGGATCCGGGTTCGCCGGGACCGGTATTCCACGGGGAGGAGGTAGGGAGGAGAGCAGGGGAGAGGGCAACGGGGAGGGGTTGAGGGAGATCGTGGTGAGGGTGAAGTCCGGTTCCGGGGAGGGGTGTTTTTTTCCCGGGGAGAGCAGGTACGATGAGAGGGGAAGGTTCTACCCGGGAGGTGGGGGTGGGGTTTCTATGGGGAGAGAGCTGGCTGGGGAGAGGAAGGGACCTCTCCCAATATTGTCACCGAACCCGTTAGCCAGGGAGGTGCTATTGTAGTCTGGCAGGCTGAACTTTTCCTTGCAGTGGCCAGGCGTCAGGTCTCGGACACCTTATACCATGACCACCATTGCCCACAACCCCGCTGATGAACATCAGGCACGAAATGCTGGAGTAACTCCGCGAGTCAGACAGCACCTCTAGAGAACACGGATACCTGACATTTCAGGTCGGACCCATCTTCTGGAGTTCCTCCAGTAATTTGTATCTTTTTTTTGTAAACTAACATCTGCAGTTCCTCGTTTCTACGTCCCCGGAACCATCACTGATCTTGTCGTCTCTTGCAATCTTCCCACGACAGTTTCCAACCTTTTCGTTCCCCAACCCTGCGCTGCCCATTTTTAATTCGTTCCCGAAATCTACAAGCATGTCTGCTGTTTCTGCCCCACCATTAAATACCCCAATTCTATTCCACCTCGACAACATCCAAATTATAGGTCTCCTTCACTTGATCTTTACCATAGATGTCCAGGCCCTTTACACCTCCATTCCCTACCAGGAACGTCTCAGGGCCCCCTGGTTCTTCCCTGATCAGAGAACCCATCAGTCCCCCTCAACCAACTCTCTTCGTGAACTCTTAATAATTTTGCTTTTGACTTCTCTGAATGCGCTCGTCCAAGGTGTAGCCATGGGCACCCGCAGGGCCTCCAGCTATGCCTGTCTTCTTGTTGGTCATGTGTCGACCATGCTGCGAGTTTGTGGCGAGCGCAAACTCTTCCAAACTCGCAAATTAGGTCCCCACAGTGGGACAGGCCCTTTACATTGAACAGCATCTCTGACAACACTCTCCCTTTTCTTGATCTCTCTCCCTCCATCACACGGGACAAACTGTGTAGGAAAAAACTGCAGATGACGGCACCCATTCCTTCTCTCCGGGGATGCTGCCTGTCCCGCTGAGTTACTCCAGCTTTTTGTGTCTATCTATTATAAACTCACTGACTCACATAGCTGCAGCGACTGCAACTCCTCCCACCCTGGCTTCTGAGAGAACACAGTTCCCTCTGAGAGAAAGTTTGCCACATCTCTGTCATGGGGATCCCTTCCTTTTTTCAATGCCTCATAAAACGAACACAGAACAGTTTAATAAAATGGCAACACAAGTAGATGGAATCGTAATGAAGGCTTTTGATGTACTTGCCTTCTTTGGTCAAGGCATAGAGAACAAGGGTCAGGAAATCAAGTTTACAACGTTATAAAACATCGGTTAAGCTGCATGTGGAGTTTTGTGTGCAGTACAGGATGCCCCACTATAGGAAGGATGTGGTGTGGAGGCTTTGGAGCGGGTGCGGGAGGTTTACCAGAATGCAGCCTTGATTATAGGGTGTTAGTTGTAAGGAGAGCTTGGACAAACTTTTACTATTTTCTCTGGCCTGTTGGAGGCCGAGGGAGACCTGATAAAAGTATATAAAATTATGAGAATATTGATAGGGTAGACAGAATCTCTTTCTCAGGGTGGAAATTGTCAGACAAGATGACATTGCTTTAAGGTGAGAGGGGCAAAGTTTAAAGGGGAGATGTGGGGCAGTTTTTTTACATAGAGAGTAGTGTTCCCCATTGTTCCCGATGTTGGAGGAGTCCAGAACAAGGGATCACAGTCTAAGGATAAGGGGAATTCCTTTAGGACCGAGATGAGGAAAACATTCTTTACACAGAGAGTGGTGAGTCTCTGGAATTATCTGCCACAGAAGGTCGTTGAGGCCAGTTCATTGGCCATATTCAAGAGGGAGTTGGATGTGGCTCTTGTGGCTAAAGGGATCAGGGGGTATGGAGAGAAGGCAGGTACGGGATACTGAGTTGGATGATCAACCATGATCATATTGAATGGCGGTGCAGGCTCGAAGGGCCGAATGGCCTACACCTGCACCTATTTTTCTATGTTTCTATGTTTCTATGGTGGATGCCTGGAACACACTGCCAGGAGTGGTGGTGGAAGCACATAAGGTAGTTTGCCTACAGAGGCTTTAGATAGCCACGTGAATATGTAGAGTAAGAAGGGATGTGGATCATGTGCAAGCAGATGAAATTAGTTTATCTTGCCATCTTGTTTCACATGGACATTGTGGGCGCAAGAGTCTGTTCTCTGTTAGTACTTTACTGTGTGAGCGCCCGCTTGGTGAAGTTGGATGTTAAATCTTCACTAATACCGTCTCTGTGCAAGTTCCAGTTTAAGACCTTACCAGGCCACATTTCGCCTTGTCCGGCCCTTTACTATTTATATGCCTGGTGAGCTCTTCACATCAAAGATCCTATAGCTTCACATTGCCAACACATATAACATATAACCATATAACAATTACAGCACGGAAACAGGCCCTCTCGGCCCTTCCAGTCCGTGCCGATCATTTGTTTTCCCCTAGTCCCATCTACCTGCACTCAGACCATACCCCTCCATTCCCTTCCCATCCATATACCTATCCACTTTACTTTTAAATGTTAAAATCGATCCTGCCTCCACCACTTCTGCTGGAAGCTCATTCCACACAGCCACCACCCTCTGAGTAAAGAAGTTCCCCCTCACGTTACCCCTAAACTTCCGTCCCTTAATTCTCATGTCATGCCCTCTTGTTTGAATCTTTCCTACCCTTAATGGGAAAAGCTTATCCACGTCCACTCTGTCTATCCCTTTCATCATTTTAAAGACCTCAATCAAGTCCCCCCTTAACCTTCTGCGCTCCAAAGAATAAAGACCTAACTTGTTCAACCTTTCTCTGTAACATAGTTGCTGGATCCCAGGCAACATTCTAGTAAATCTCTTCTGTACTCTCTCTATTTTGTTGACATCCTTCCTATAATTAGGCGACCAAAATTGTACACCATACTCCAGAATTGGTCTCACCAATGCCTTGTACAATTTTAACATTACTTCCCTGCTCCTATATTTAATGCTCTGATTTATAAAGGCCAGCACACCAAAGGCTTTCTTTACCACCCCATCTACATGCGATTCCACCTTCAGGGAACTATGCACAGTTATTCCTAGATCTCTCTGTTCCACAACATTCCTCAATTCCCTACCATTTACCATGTACGTCCTATTTTGATTTGTCCTGCCAATATGTAGCACTTCACACTTATCAGCATTAAACTCCATCTGCCATCTTTCAGCCCACTTTTCCATATGGCCCAAATCTCTCTGTAGACTTTGAAAATCTACTTCATTATCCACAACACCACCTATCTTAGTATCATCTGCATACTTACTTATCCAATTTTCCACCCCATCATCCAGATCATTGATGTACATGACAAACAACAGTGCACCCAACACAGATCCCTGAGGCACCCCACTGGTCAACGGCTTCCAACCTGACAAACAGCCATCCACCATTACTCTCTGACATCTCCCCTTCAGCCACTGTTGAATCCATCTTGCTACTCCGCCAGTAACACCCAAAGATTGAACCTTCTTAACCAACCTTCCATGGGGAACCTTGTCAAAGGCCTTACTGAAATCCATATAGACAACATCCACTGCTTTACCCTCATCAATTTCCCTAGTAACCGCTTCAAAAAATTCAAGGTTTGTCAAACATGACCTTCCAGGCACAAATCCATGTTGACTGTTCCTGATCAGACCCTGTTTATCCAGATGCTTATATATATTTTCTCTAAGTATCCTTTCCATTAATTTACCCACCACTGACGTCAAACTAACAGGTCTATAATTGCTAGGTTTATTCTTTGAACCCTTTTTAAACAATGGAACAACATGCGCAGTACGCCAATCCTCCGGCACTATTCCCGTTTCTAATGACATTTGAAATATTTCTGTCATAGCTCCTGCTATTTCTACACTAACTTCCCTCAATGTCCTAGGGAATATCCTGTCAGGACCTGGAGATTTATCCACTTTTATATTTTTCAAAAGTGTCAGTACTTCCTCCTCTTTGAATCTCATAGTTTCCATAGCTACTCTACTTTTTTTCCTTACTTCACATAGTTCAATATCCTTCTCCTTGGTGAATACCCAAGAAAATAAATTGTTCAATATCTCCCCCATCTCTTTTGGCTCTACATCTTCCCTCACTCTCTTTGTTCTCTTATTTTAGTTTCCACTTCCTCTCTGATGCTGATGTAATCAGCCATGGTCTTCGTTGGTATTTGCAGCCAACACTTGGTCTTTCATTGTCTGCTGCATCTCATTCATTATTGAGGGGAGTCTGGATTTGTTAGTTCCCTCAGATCCAGGTTCAGATTACCCGATTGTCATATGCATCAGGGTGCAATAAAATTCCTTGTTCACACGAAGCTCACAGAGTAAACAGTATACACACAGTAATGAAACATGCACGTTTAATACAACGACAAGCGGAAAACAGCTGAACAGGTGCACTCTGAGGTAGTGCAAAAAAAACAAACAATAATTGAATGAGTAAAGAGCAAGAATACGTGGCGGCACACCCAGAAGGGGCGGGTGTAAAATATGTTTTGGGTGACTGATAACAGCGGGGAAGAAGCTGTGCTTCAGTCTGGATGCCAGAGCTTTCAATCTGCTGAACCTACTTATCTAAGAGAGGGAAAGGAACGGCCAGAGCAGCAGGCACCTTGACAATACTTCTGTCCTTCCCGATGCAACGCACCACGAAGATGGACTGGGTCGAAGTAAGTGACGAGGCTGTGATGGACTGGACTGTGTTCACCAGTCTCTGCGGGTTCAGGCAGTTAAGAGCAGAGCAGTGGCCACACCAAATGAGATGTTCCTGTAATATTCTTTTATGTAGCGCATCTATAGAAGTTTGAGAGAATCCTCGTGGAGTTGTCAAATCTTCTCGAATGCCGAAGAAACGATCCCGAGTGGTCCAAGAAATCTTGCGGGTCATCAGGAATGCCAAGCGGCAATATTGGGACAAACATGAGTCAGTCCTACTATAACCACCCGAACACCCGTCGACTGTGGCAAGGCTTCAAGACTATAATGGGCTACAAAGCGCAGTCACGCAGAATCACTGTCAGTTGTGCGTCCCTTCTTGATGAAGGGCATCAAGGCGGCGCAGCGGTAGAGTCGCTACCAGAGACCGGCTGCGATCCTGACTACGGGTGCTGTCTGTGCCTAGTTTGTATGTTCTCCCTGCGACCGCGTGGTTTTTTTTTTCCCGAGATCTTTGGTTTCCTCCCACACTCCAAAGATGCACAGGTTTGTAGGTTAATTCAGTTCAGTTTAGTTTATTGTCACGTGTACCGACGCGCAGTGAAAAGCTTTTGTTGCGTGCTAACAAGTCAGCGGAAAGACAATACATATTTACAATCGAGCCATTGTAAATAATAAGTAATAAGGGAATTATGGGCATAGATAAGTAATAAGGGAATTATGTTTACTGCAAGGTAAAGCCAGTAAAGTCCGATCAAAGATAGTCCGAGGGTCACCAATGAGGTCGGTAGTAGTTCAGGACTGTTCTCTAGTTATGGTAGGATGATTCCGTTGCCTGATAATAAATAGCCTGGAAGAAACTGTTCCTGAATATGGAGGTGTGCGTTTTCACACTTCTATACCCTATGCCCAATGGGAGAGGGGAGAAGGCGTGGCCAGGTGAGATTATGCTCACTAGGTGCGTCCTTGATTATGCTGCTGGCTTTGCCTGGGCAGATTGAGGCATAAATTGAGTCAATGGAAGGGAGGTTGGTTTGTGTGATGGACTGGGCTGTGTCCACAATTCGCTACAATTTCTTGTGGCCTTGGATGGAGCTATTCCCAAACCAAGATGTGATGCATCCTGATAAAATGGTTTCTATGGTGCATTGTTAGAAGTTGGTGAGATTTTTAGGGGACATGCCACACTTCCTAAGGCTTCTAAGGAACAAGGTGTTGGTGTGCTTTCTTCATTGTTGCTTCAATAAGGGCAGTCCAGGAGAAGATGTTGGTGATATTGACTTCTAGGAATCTCAACTTCGATGCTGTCAATGCAAACTGGGGTATGCGTACCGCTTCACTTTCTGAAGTCGATCACTATCGCCTTGGCCACTATCTAATTGGCTTGGTATAAATATAAATTGTCCCTAGTGTGTGTAGGATATTCATTGATTATTGCTCTGCTTTCAAAACCAACCAAGCTCATCTCCAAACTCGAGGAACTTGGAGTCAGCACTTCCCTCTGCAATTGGATCCTTGACTTCCTGACCAACAAACCACAATCAGTGAGGATAGGTGTCAAATAATTCTCCATGATAATTCTCAACATTGGTGCCCCACAAAGATCCATTCTCAGCCCCTAAAATAATACTGCTTATACACTCACGACTGTGCAGTCAAATACCAATTCAACTAAAAATACAAGTTTGCAGACTACACTACCGTCGAGGGACAGATATCTAATAATGACAAGCTGGAGTACAGAAAATACATTGTAAACCTTGTAACTTGGTGTCAAGACAACAACTTCCCCCTCAATGTCAGCAAGACAAAGGAGACTTAGTGAGAGACTTCAGGAAGTAAAGCAGTAAAAATGCCCCAGTCTATAGTGATAGTGCCGACGCAGAGATGATCAAAATCGTTAAGTCTCTAGGACTGAAAACCTCCAGCAATTTGCCCCGGACTAGCCACATTGAAGCTATGACCAAGAAAGCACACCAATACCTCTACTTCCTTAGAAAACTTTGGAAGTTTGGCATTTCTCCAACAATCCTCACCAACGTCTACATATGTGGCACAAAGAGCATCTCATTGGGACGCATCACAGCCTGGTTTGGGAACAGCTCCATCCAAGACAGCAAGAAGTTACAGAGAGTTGTGGACTTAACACATTGTCACATAAACCAGCCTCCCTTCCATTGACTCCATCTGCACTTCATGCTGCCTCGGCAAGGCCACCAGCACAATCAGGTACCAGTCTCGCCCTGGTCACTCCCTCTTTTCCCCTCTCCCACCAGGCAGGAGCTACAGAAGTTTGAAAAGGTTCAGGAACAGTTTCTTCCCAGCTGTTATCAGGCAACTACATGGTCCTCTCATACGCTAAAGTTTAGTCCTGACCTCGCATCCACCACATTGGAGATCTTTAAACCTCTGTGCATGTGATAATAATAAACTGGACTAAACTAAAAATAAATACATCTACCTGCTTACTTGATCATTGCAAGAGTGTGAAGCGACTGGTGGTGGTGGTGACATGGATGAGTCAGAGCTTCAAACTGTCAAACATTTCTATAGCAGCTCCGTTGAAGTGAACAGGCATGTGCTCACTCCCTAATTTCCTGAGGTCAACAACCAACTCTTTTGGCTTGAAGATAGATACAAAATGCTGGAGTAAATCAACAGGGCAGGCAGCATATCTGAAGAAATGGAATAGGTGACATTTTGGGTTGGAGCTCTTCATCTGAAACCCGTTGCATTTTTTGTCTATCTTCGGTATAAACAGCATCTGCAATTCCTTCCTACGTAGCTGTTTTGACTTGCCACACCAGGGGTCAACTGCTGGAGCTCCGACCACCCCGACCAACTGGCTTCACCAGGGTTCTTTCAGAAATTCCTAAGGAACTGAGGAGGAAATACAGGGGAAGCTGGTCGGGGGTGAAATGACATGCGGAGAAAAGGAGGTACACGCCATACTTGCCTTCTACCATGGGGAATGTGAGATCGCTGGCTAACAAGATGGACAAATGAAGGAATCTACACAGTCACCGCGAGACTCCAGACACAGCACCCAAGTGCTTTCATCACAAACTCGGGGGATTTCAACCATGTGACTTTGGACGCCAACCTAACCACTTTCACCAAGTTTGTTGACTGTCCCACCAGAGTTATGAAAACATTGGACCTGCTGTAGGCCAATGATAAAGAGGCATACAGTTCCGTAGTCCTTTCCCCACTGGGAAGATCTAACACAACCTGGTTCACCTCCTACCCAGGTATAAGCCAATGATCCAGAGGCTGCCTGTGAGCACAAGGTCAGCGCGGAGGTGGTCGCAGGAGGCCTGTGACACTTTACAGGGCTGTTTTGAGGTCACAGACTGGGACGCACTCTGTAGTCCCCATGGAGAGGACATTCATGGACTTACGGGCTGTGTTACCAGTTACATAAAGTTGTATGTGGATAACGTTGTTCCTGAGGAGACTGTACACTGTTTTCCCAACAACAAGCTCTGGGTCACCAGTGACACAAAGGCCCTTCCCAACCAGAAGAAGAGGGCCTTCAGGAATGGTGACAGGGAGGAGGTGAAATGGGTGCAGAAATACCTGAAAAGGAGACTGAGACAGGGCAAGGACGACTACAGGAGCTGAAACCTCAGCAGAACAACATGAGGGATGTGCAACAACATGAGCAGTATGAAGAGCATTACAGGATAGAAGAAGACCAGTGGCCAGGGGGGTAAAGCAATCCGGACTGGGCCAACGAGCTAAACCTGTTTTTTTAATAGATTTGATGGAGGGGCCACTGCCCACTCTCCCCCCTGCTCCCTGACAGACTCTCCCCCTCAATCTCCCTGGTCCACTTCCTCTGCCCTTTCTTTGTCGCTCCTGACCATCAAGACTGAGCAGGTGAGGAAGGAGCTGAGCAGATTCCGCCCAGGCAAAGCCAATGGTGTCAGCGCTGGGTTACTCAGGGTGTGTGCCAGACAGTTGTGCACAGTACTCCAACATATCTTCAACCCGAGCCTGAGCCTGGAGAGGGTTGCTGTGATGTGGAAGTGATACTGCCTGGTTCCTGTACCAAAGAGGACACACCCCAGCTCCTCCGATGACTACAGACCCAAGTGAGACCACACCTGGAGTATTGTGTGCAGTTTTGGTCCCCTAATTTGAGGAAGGACATTCTTGCTATTCAGGGAGTGCAACGTAGGTTTACAAGGTTAATCCCGGGATGGCGGGACTGTCATATGCTGAGAGAATGGAACAGCTGGGCTTGTACACTCTGGAGTTTAGAAGGATGAGAGGGGATCTCATTGAAACATATAAGATTGTTAAGGGTTTGGACACGCTAGAGGCAGGAAACATGTTCCCAATGTTGGGGGAGTCCAGAACCAGGGGCCACAGTTTAAGAATAAGGAGTAAGACGAGGAAACACTTTTGCTCACAGAGAGTGGTGAGTGTGGAATTTTCTGCCTCAAAGGCCGGTGGAGGCAGGTTTTCTGGATGCTTTCAAGAGAGAGCTAGATAGGGCTCTTAAAAATTGCGGAGTCAGGGGATATGGGGAGTAGGCAGGAACGGGGTACTGATTGGGGATGATGAGCCATGATCACATTGAATGGCGGTGCTGGCTCGAAGGGCCGAATGGCCTACTCCTGCACCTATTGTTTATTGTCTATTGTCTATTGTTAGAGAGAAAACTGACAAAGATGCGGGTGGATGTTCCATTGGTGTCCTGGATCACCAACTACCTGACTGGACGACCGCAATATGTGAGGCGACGGAACTGTGTCTCTGACATGGTAGTGAGCAACACAGGTGTCCCACAGGGAACAGTCATCTCTCCCTTCCTGTTCACCATCTACACCTCGGACCTCAGATATCTCGGACTCCTGCCACCTGCAGAAGTTTTCAGACGAGTCTGCAATTGTGGGCTGCATCAGTAAGGGGAGGGAAGTTGTATACAGAGGTGTATCAACTACTTTGTTGAGTGGTGTGGGCTGTATTCCTGCAGCTCTACACCGATAAGACTAAGGAGTTAGTGGTGGACTTTAGGAGGAGAGGAACACTCCTGACCCCTGTCTCCATTAACTCCATGACTCAGTGTGTAAGACCCCGGGTCTATGTGTGACTGACTCTGTGTGTGTGTGTGTGTATATATATATGTGTGTGTGTGTGTGTGTGTGTGTGTGTGTGTGTGTGTGTGTGTGTGTGTGTGTCTGCTTGTGTGTGCTTCTGATTGTATATGTGTGCGAGAGAGACTGACTGCTTGTGTGACTGACTCTATGTGTCAAGTGTATTAGACTGCAGACGAAAATGCTGCAGAAGGAAATAGGCAACGTTTCGGGTCGAAACCCTTCTTCAGACAGTCTGAAGAAGGGTTTCCACCTGAAACGTTGCCTATTTCTTTCGTTCCATAGATGCTGCCTCGCTCGCTGAGTTTCACCAGCATTCTTGTGTGCCTTCGATGTTCCAGCATCTGCAGTTCCTTCTTAAACATAATGTATTGGACTGTGTTTGTCTCTGGCTGTGTGTATGCCTGACTCTGTGAGTCTCTGACAGTGTATGTGACTCTTTATGTGTGTGTGTCTGTCTGACGCAGTGTGCTACTGGCTGTGTGCGTGTGTCCCATTCTGTGAGTGGAGTCAGTTCCTGTCCCGGGACTGTTTATTGCCCTGAGCCCGGGAGGTGTGAATTTGTCTGGCGGCTCGAAGGCGTCCCCCGGGCGGGGCTGGTGGGGGAGGTCCCGGCGGCCGCTTCAAAGCCGACTGGAGAGCGGGCAGACACTCGAGCTGGAGCAACCACCGGAGGGGCCGACTAGCAGTGCCCGATGGACCGAGGGCTCGGGGAAGGGGGAGGTGAGGTGGGGGCCGGGTTGGGGGGGGGGGTGAAGTTGTCGTGCGAGGGTGGAGGGGGAAGGAATTGAGAAATGTGAGAACGAAGAAAGGGAGGGGTGTGTATGTGGTGGAGGGTGATGGGGAGAAGAGGGGGCAGGGTGAGGAGGGGAGGGTGAGGGGGGGATGTCCAACCCTTGGCTGAGGGAGACACAAAAGACGGCAGAGGCTGGAATCTGGAGGAACACACATCCATCCGCTCGCTGCAGGAGCCCACTGTCAAGCAGCGTCTGTGGGGGCAGAGGGATAGTCGATATTCTGGGTCGTGGCCTACAAGTGTATTGAAAGCGGAAAGAGAGATGGGAGTCGGGGTGCGAGTTTTGGTCAGACATGGTCGAAGAGGAGAGATCAAGAGAAACGGTGGAAGGGGGCAGAGGGTGGGGAAAGTGGGGGAGAGGTGTGGGGGGAGGGGTGGTGGTGAGCTAGAGGTGTGGGTAGGGGCTGTGGCGAGAGGGTGCAGGGAGGTGTGGGGGTGGGATGTCGGTCTGAGTGGGGGGGATCTGTGGATGGTGGTGGGTCAGATCAGGGTGACAGATGATTCCGCCTGACTCCCCCTTCGTCCTCACACTCCTCCAGACACCAGGCTCCCACCCCTATGTTTGCCCCGGACGGTGGGCCTGGGATGCGGGGGTGAGGGGCAGCGCAAGAGGAAGAGAACCATCTTCAGCAAGTGGCAACTGGGAGAGTTGGAGGAGGCCTTCGTGGTGACTCCCTACCCGGGCATCAGCCTGAGGGAGAGGCTGGCCGAGATCACCGGAATTGCCGAGGCCAAGATCCAGGTGGGTTCCCGCTGTCCGAGGCCCCCATCGGCTCTGTGTCCCGCGGAATGAGGGGGGTCCTGAGGGGACGTGACGGGGAGACGTGGCGATGTTTCTGCCGGCGAGAGAGTTTTGGAGAGGAGACAAAATCACACGATAAGGGACAGCCACTTTCAACTGCGGCGTGCAGGCACTTCCTGCAGCCCCGGCCAATCCCTGGGATGTTTGGGGGTATTCATGGAGGGATTAGGGACAAGGGGAAAGTGGGGGAGACAGGAGGCGGGACCTGGGGCAGACCAGCCGTGAGACCATTGTAGGGCAGGCATGAGGGATCAAGTAGCAAGAGTCGGGAGGGTGAGAAACATCCTGGACTTTATTCCATGATTTGAACACAAGAGCGAATCTCTCATAGCCTTCACAGAGTACAGTTAGGTCTCCCTATCCAAGCAAAGGACATACTTGCTACAGAAGGAGTGCAGTGAAAGTGCAAGAGAGGAGCACCTGGGATGGCAGACATGTCCCACTCTTCAAATAAACTTGCTGTTGTAAAGCGGGATCGGGAGTTGCCAATTTGTACACGGCTTGGTTCAACAAAAGCAATGTGATCATGGCTAGATTATCTCCTTTGCTGGGCGAGGAACGCGATGTTAGCTTAGCTATGGGATCCGCTATCCACTACGTATTTCAAATGTTTTAATATGTTATCGTAAAGAATAAACATTTTATCGTTCTTCTTAATTGCAATGTGACCCCTGGTTAAAATTAGATTCCATTCTCCTCCAGCTCAAGAGATGAGATGGAGACATAACGAACTTGAGATGCTGGAATCTTGACCAAAACACAACGTGACGGAGGAACTCAGCAGGTCAAGGAGCATCTGTTTTTTGGGAATGGCCAGGCGACGTTTCAGGACCCTTTTTCAGACTAAATGTTAAAACTGAAGATTCAGTCTGAAGGGTCCCGAGCCGAAACGTTCCCCGTCCATTCCATCCGCAGATGCTGTCAGACCTGCTGAGCAATCTATGATATTTGCTGTTGAGTTTCTCTGGCACTGTGTATTTTGCTCCAGATGCCAGTGTCTGCACCCTCGCGTCCACTTACTTCACCTTTGTGGTTTTCCAGGTCTGGTTCCAGAACCGCCGGGCGCGATGCACTAGACAGGGCAGGAGGGTGAAGAGGTGCCCGCGGGGTTGGAGCCCCACTGCATCCCGCTCAGACCAGGCTCCTTCAAATAGCGGACCGGGCAGAAGGTCTATGTACTGTACGGCAGGTTTCCGCAGCGCCCCAGTGGCGGGGCATGGATCCGCGACCCAGTATCGCCATGCTCCCCACTGCCTGCAGCAGGTCACCAGGGACAAACCCCTGGCCTTCGGTTTCCCAGCTCGCACCGTTCCTGGAGAGAGAGACACACTCGGATCTGGGAGTAAAGGGGCCAGGATGACTCACTGTATGAAGCACAGTGACCAAGTCGTGCCACATCTGGAACCACTGCCTGAGGGCCAGGCCACACCTGAAGCACACACATCTCTCCGCCACACCTCATACCTCATCTACAACGCCGCCATTGTCACCAACGAGTAGCATTTCCACCTCAGTATTGGACCTGGATGGATCTTTTCCCTGGAGCAGCTCATACCAAAAGCAAACTCCTCTGTAGGCCTGGAGTCTCTTTTTCCCTTCCAGAGATCACTGCACACCTCCTCAAATGCCAGCCAGGAGCACCTACCTTAACTGAAATCAGATGGATACTGAAAGGCCCTTTTACAGCAGAGTGGGTTGCAGAGCTCGACAGTGCCTGAGAACATCTCACACCAACGATACTTGAGCTCTTTTTCCAACTGCTTCTCGGCAACTGTTGCCCTAAGCTTGCCCATCTCCAGAGGTGACTGTGCTGTAACTGTAACAAGGTGGGGAGCTTTGTTAGGCTGGAGCCAGCCTCTTCCACCACACACTGTGGCTGTAGGTGAAGGGAAGGGTATTGGGGAAAGGCTGGGGATTGGAGATGGGTCGTAGGGGTGGATGGGCATAGAGACTGATCTAGTGTGATGAGCGTCACTTTGTGGTACTTGGACATTTTGGGTGATCAACGATGAGACTGTGATCAACCTCTGCCTGATAGCAACAACATTTTGGTCCATAAATTGGGGTGGGGGGAGGGTGGCAGGAGTCTAAACATTCTGCTTTGGAGATTAATACTTGTTTATGTGTTACGAAAAATGTTTAGGAAGGAACTGCAGATGCTGGTTTAAACCAAAGATAGACACAAAAAGCTAGAATAACTCAATGGGACAGGCAGCATCTCTGGAGAGAACAAATGGGTGACATTTCGGGTCGAGATCCTTCATCAGACAGAAAAATGTTTTTTCCTTCTTGTGTGGTGGAAATTCCATGGAGATCTAACGAGAAGAAAGGGAGCAGGCTTGTGTCGCTAATGCTCCTCCTGCATCTGCCCCACCGCCCACACTATGTGGTGGTTTCCTGCTCATTTATATGGACAGGGAGCGGGTAGCCCAGTGGAATGGCCCATGTTCCGAGGGTACAAGGAAGGCAGATGTGGGCAGTGTTGGGTGGCAGGAACTTCTTTGGTAAAGCATAAAGACAGAAACACATTTATAAAATGGATGCAATAGAAACAGCAAGTCCCTTTAAGTAAAGAGAGTCTCCGTGTCACCATTCTGTTCCTGTGCAGTATACAGAAGCAAAGTTTTCCCTCTCTATCGCTCTTCCTACCCCCACCCCCACCCCCACCCCCTGTAGTGACTAAACCTGTGCAGATTAAATGAAATAAAGATTGCCTAAGCTCTGGCTCCTGAACCTTTTGCTGCAAGACCTTCTGATCCTTTTACTAATCCAGACTGTAACACAATTGTATAGCAAAGGACGAGGCAATGATAACTTTTTTCATTATTTTATATCTAAAACCCTTCGATTTACAACAATCAGATTGTTCTATACTGATGAGCCTCTCAGATGATCTTTTAATTACAGGAGGATTTTTCTATATCTGAATATCATCAACTATTACTCTGCTTCAAAGCCTCATCATCATTCCAGTTACAAACCTGCTCTCCACCTGCCCTTTGAGTGGGATCTCTGAGAGACAGTGATCTCTAACAATCTCTTAATCCTGATTTCAATCTCAAATTAAATGTGAGGTAAACACAGAGTCCCACCCTTTGCTGAGTGACAATACCACATCCGCATTTTGGTTGGCTTAATGGCGATAAGATTAATCCACACCCCCCATGTGGAATTAGTCTGCTGGTTACATGTCGTGCCGTGCAGCTCACGGTTCAGGCCTGGACAAGACACAATTCCATCAAACCTCTGTGCACTCTGCAGAGCAGAGATTCTGGTGAATTGGTTGGCAGAGAATATTTACTCAAGGCAAGGACATTATTATTACACCTCTGGAAACTCCAGACCTGACAGCAGCATCAGTGCACCCACTGATTAGAAAGCTGCCTGTTGGACTGGGGTATTGTCAGCACATTGCCACAGGTTTCCTTGGGGAGAGGATACTGATTCTCAGCAAAGGTAGATGTCAATGAGCTTCAGGATCGGGTGATAGAGGGGCTGTCTATCTCACTGCCCTTCTCTTTCCCCTCATTTGCCAGTATCTCCCCTTAACTTCTTGTATCTCTTTCTCTCTCTCTCTCACCATTCTCTCTCTCTCTCTTCCTCTCCTCCTCCCCTCTTCCTCCCCACATCCTTCTCTAGGCTGCAACAGCTCACACCAATTACATTCAGATGCTGTCAATTAGCAATCAGTTCTGTGCTGTTCATTTACTGGACATGAGAGAACATAGAATAGAGGGGACCATTTTTTTTAATAGAAAAGATTTATTTGTAATTGTAACAATATTCACATCATTGTTAAGGTAAAACCCGCGGTGTGCCCCAACCCACATACCCTCAACCTCCTCCACAGGCTGAAGTTCAACCAGAACTTGAGGAGCAACATCATCAAACATTCAAATTGGGGCTGCAACCTTGCACTCGAGGTCAACACTCCAGGCCGCAGCAACTGCAGGCAGCCTGGGAGTCAGTGAACCAGCTGAGAAACCTGTGTTACTGCTCAGTGCACGCTTTCCAGCTCAGGTCCCTGATATGAAGGGGGAAGACTCTTGTGTTGAGTGACCACCACTGGGGACTCGCCCTGGAATAGGTGAACCTGAGAGAGAGTTCAGGAGCAACGCCTACAGGAAGACCATTGTGGTGTGGCGTGGAGCTTTTTTAAGAGTTGATCAAATTGTGTGGGACCAGTTCCCAAGGAGATCCAATGGGCGAATGCAGCTGAGGGAATCAGCTCAGACAGAACGGTCCCACTCGAGCCACTCCTCGATAAGTCTGCTGGGAGCTTTGGCCAAGAGCCTGCCCCACGAGCAGGGTGGTGTTCAGATCCACCGGTGCGGAGCCTGCCCCACGAGCAGCCACTCTGACAGAGAACCCGTCCCCCCTCTCTGTGTGCAGGCTCTCTGGGCTTGAAGGTAATTACTAACCAGACTCGGAGCAGCTCCAGTGAAGGACAGGCAAATCCCTCCGAGCTGGGAGCTGTGGGAAGCTTCCTTACGGCAGTAGGAAAAAATCCACCCTGCTCTCCCTGCACTGAGACAGATCAAGGAACAGCTTTACTCAGTAATAACTTTTACGTCATATTTTATTTCCATGTAACCATCAGCTTGCCCCTACCAAGGTGACTTGGTCCTAGAGTGCTCCTGGAGAGGAAGGGTGGTGAATGCTGGAATGTCTGGGACTTGTGTGCATTGCTATATTAAGTTTTTTTAGTAATGTTTGAAATCATGGTAAAGATATTTAAAAACAAAAAAAATATATCAACAAAAAGAACACATAAAATGGGGGCCTGGAGTACAAAGGCCAGAAAAAGGATCAGAGACAGAGTGAAGCTCCCTCTACACCATTCCATCACACATACAGTACCTAGGAGTCAGAGACCGAGTGAGGCTTCCTCTGCACCATCCCATCACACACTCCCAGGACGCAGGTTGCATGTGTTCAAGCAAATTCAATGAACTTCATTCCAATTTTTTTTGTGTGGTCATTATTAAAATGCAGGACTGTCAGAGGTCAATGTTGCATTGCTAGGTCCTATAAGCTGCCACCAAATGCCAACATTGTTCAAATGAAACAATTACAGGAACTCCATTCTCATGGAGAAGTGGACTGAGCATTTTACTGCGCAGACGCAAGACTCCTCATGCAGGCATCTGTGGGAGTGTCGGGCAATGAGTTTAGCATGCCAACCACTCCACTCAACACAAGGCACAAGTTCCAAAGTTTGACTGACATTTGTTTTATATTCAATAGTCTTTGGCTTGAAATATTCAATTCCAAATATTCAAATTTACAGGGAAGCCTTATCTGGTGCCCACTCCAACTCCAGGGTCAGATCTTACCATGAGACCAGTCTAACCAGGAAGTGGGACAACTCTTTTTGCAGGGCCCATTTCATGCAAGGTGTTCTCTCTCAGGGGGGTGGTGTTCTCACATTTGACTCTGCATACAAACGTATGGTGGACTCTGCTTAGCACTAAGATCACTTGCTCCCAATGAAGCAATGTCTCAATTTTCAAAGTCCATACATCTTCCAGCCCCCTCTGGCCCTGCAGCCTCCACTAATTCCATCCTCACTACTCTTCCTGATGTTAAACACTTTGCCTTCAGGGTGTTCTGTTGCCAAGGCCCTAAACTCTGGTATCCCCTGCATTCACTGGTTTTGTTTCAGATCTGAGCGATGCTTTGGGGCATTTTGTCATGATTGTGGCACTAGATATATAATCAACAGATAGAAAGTTATACACATTGTGAAATTAAATTCAGCTAAAGGATATTGAGAACAAAGCAAGCAGATTGTCAGAAGACACAACTTGCTCATCAGTGTTCTTTGTGGGAGAGAATCTGTGGTACATACCTGGACTGGACAGACACACATCAAATTAATTACTCCTTACATACTCATAAAGTAACACATAGAACAACAAAAAAACCTTGGCCACAGCACAAGAACATGTACAGATAATATACGGCATCACAAAGGTGTTTGCATAGTCAATGTTTGTAGGTGGAGAGCTTCCAGCATTCCCGCAGGGTGAGAGTCACACAAAGCAGATTACAGCCAGACCTTGTGGTGAAACATGTAGCTGGTCCGACGAGACCACAGCCGGGGGATCCGTGCCCGCTACATCTCCCCCAGTTCTCCTTCCATGGTGCGCACGAGCACGTAGAGCTCAGCCAACCCCACCACTGAGGCAACAATGAGTCCACTGAGAACACACTGCGCAGAAGGAAAGGCAGAAGCAACGTCAGGGAACAAGGTCTGCCATAGGCTTGTGCAATCACATCATCCATTCTAGTGTATTCATTGCTGCCAGACATCCAGAGCAGACCAGAGTACTCCTCTGTTCTCCAGCGCAGGGAGACTGAAGGAAGCCAACAGCATGTCGCCCAGGGCCACTACAGATGTTAATTGTTCAGTCTGACCCCTGATCATATGGCAGAAACCACATCTCTCAGGGGTACGGGCCTCACATTCCGTTCACTCCAATAATGTAGTGTTGGCCCATATACACTGGGCAAGTTCTCCATTAACATTACCCTAGCTGACAAACATCCCCCATCAAATCCCAAACCCTGGCATTGGACCTTCCCAAGCCCAAACACTCCCTCACAAATCCCTCTTCATCAAAGCCCTGCCTCCCTTCTCTATTCTTCGTCGAACCGTGGGATCCATAGCTCCTGAAAGTAGCAATGTAAGTACATGAGAGGTAAAGAGGGCGCATGGTATGCTTGCCTTCATTAGTCAGGGCTTTGAGTATAAGAGTCATGTTGCAGCTTTATAAAACTTTGCTTAGGCAGCATTTGGAGTACTGTGTGTAGTTCTGGTCATAGCAATGATGTGGAGGTTTTGAACGTGGTGCAGAAGAGGTTTACCAGAATGCTGCCTGGATTAGAGAGTATTACATATAAAGAGAGGTTGAACAAACTTGGCTTTCTCTGGAACATCAGAGGTTGAGGAGAGACCTGATAGAAGTAGATAAAATTCTGAAAGACATAGATAGGGTGGACAGTCAGGAGCATTTTCCAGAGTGGAAATGTCAGACACCAGAAGGTGTGGCTTTAAGGTGAAAGTGGGCAAAGTTTAAAGGAGGTGTGCAAGGTGAGTTTTGTTTTACAAAGTGGGTTGTGGGTTCCTGGAACTAGCTTCCAGGAGTGATGGTGGAGACAAATACTATGGTGGCATTTAAGAGGCTTTTAAATGAGCACATGGATATACAGAAAATATAGGGATATGGGTCATGTGCAGACAGAGATAGGTTAACTTGGCATCATGTTTGGCACAAATATTGAAGGTAGACAAAAGTGCTGGAGAAACTCAGCGGGGGAGGCAGCATCTATGGAGTGAAGGAAATAGGCAATGTTTTGGGCTGAAACCCTTCTTCAGACTGCACAAACATTGTTGAACAAACATTGTTGTTTGAAAGAACCTGTTCCTGTGTTGTACTGACCTATGTTCTGTTAAACACCTCCCATCAATTATCTTCGTCCCATGTGATACCCACACTCACCGCAGCCGGCTCCGTGAACAAATACTGACTACCGAGGTAGGCGCAGGCAAACGCTGCCACCACAGTCACCAAGAAGTTAAAGATGGTTACCACCACGGCCTTGGCAGATCGCACTGCAACACCGACAGAAAGAGGTAGACATCAGCAAGGGTTAAAAGCCGATCTGACACAGGAGATCGACAGTGCTGGTCACAGCTAGGTAGCCAAAACCCCAGAACCAGAGGAAACTGCTCTGTGTTCTGGAAATAAGAGCAGCATTTCTAAAGCGATGCTGATGCAAAACGACTATTGGGATGCTCTATGTTTCCATAAGATCACCTCTCATCCTCTGAACTCCAAAAAATATATACCTTACCTATTTAATGGAGACACAAGAGACTGCAGATGCTGGAACCTTGAGCAAAAGTGCTAGAGGAACTCAGTGGGTAGCATCTTTGGAGAGAATGGCCAGATGACATTTTGGGTTGGAACCCTTCTTCAGACCCGCTTCGCCTGACTTGACAGGATGTTCCATCCGGAGCTCCTGGGTGAGGTGCAGATGCTTATGAAGGTAGACAAAAACGCCGGAGAAACTCAGCAGGTGAGGCGGCATCTATGGAGCGAAGGTATAGGTGACGTTTCAGGTCGAGAAACGTCTGAAGAAAGGTCTCAACCTGAATTGTCACCTATTCCTTCGCTCCATAGATGCTGCCTCACCCGCTGAGTTTCTCCAGCATTTTTGTCTACCTTTGATTTTTCGAGCATCTGCAGTTCTTTGTTAAACAGATGGTTATGAAGGCTCCCCTTCCACTACCCCCACCTCAATAGTTCCCAGCTGAACGAAGTCACTCTGAGACTTTGGTACACAAGTGCCAGATTGTTGTCAGAGTCACAAACTAATTCTACAGTGGAATCAACTAAAACCGCAGAGACCAGAATCTGAATCAAAACCAATTGCTGGAAGAACTCAGCCAGGCAGCAGGTCCTGTGGAAAGAGGTTCTCAGGAAGGCTCCCTAACCCGAAATGTTAAATAAATATTTTTTTCACAAGTGACTACCTGACTGGCTGAGATCCTCCATCATTTCCCTTGTCATTTAATTCTACATTCGGTCCTCCTCATCTTGAACTTAATTTTGAATAGATGTAATTTTAAACAAATCCAATGGAAAATCTTCAGCCACTCACCTTGCCTTCCCACATCTCCGATTGTGCCGTATCGGTTTATCTGCTAGGAACAAAAGATAAAGGGAAGTTAGCACCAAGCTGTGGCTTTATCCCCAGCCAGGCTGTCCTGCTCCTGGACACAGGGCTACACCAGTATAGAGCAAGTACTCCAGAACCCCTGGAGAAGATCACACCACCTGGCAGTTGACATTTTTGGTGATCCGTCTGTACTCTTCATTTGCCATCTTTGCTTTGATCTTGTCCAATCTGGCCACCAGCTGCGGGTTCTGAAAGGGATAGGGACTTGACATGAGAAGATCATTAACATTTCATTACTGATAACCTGTAACAGATATACTAGATTAAGTCTGATCTCCTGTCCTCAGCACACACACTCACAAGGATCAGAGATGGTGACCCACCACAGACACCCACAGAGATATTTGCACTTTTGACTTCCTAAAATACGTCGCCTCATTGGTAGAGCTGCCGCTTCACAGCACCAGTGACACAGGCTCAATCCGTGCACCATCTTGCACGTTCTCCCTGTGACTGCGTGACTTTCCCCCTTGTGATCCGATTTCCTCCCACATCCCAACTGCTGCTGTAATTTACTCTCTAATGTAGATATGTGACAATAGAATCAATGATTTGATTGGCATGGTAAGTTGATGGGCACAGGAGATAGAATAAGTTGCAGAAGTGCTGGAACTGGTATAGACTCAATGAGCATTCTGAATCCTAATGAGAAAGAAAGATAGTATAAATTTTTACTGGGTTTGACGGGCTGATCCTGGCAGTACAGTCTCAAAATAAGGAACCAGATGTTCAGGGTGGAGTTAAGTAATTTCCGCTCTCAGAATATACCAAATCTTTGAAACTCTCTGCACAGAAGGGTGGTGGCTCAGTCACTAACTATATTCACAGAAAGATCCCGAAAGTTTGGATATTAATGGAATCGAGGGATATGGGTGGGGAAAGTAGGACTGGGGTTAAAAGATCAGCCACAGTGAATGGTGGCACACCCAGTGGGAACCAGTGTCCTCTATCCAGCAGAGACCAGTGTCCAGCAGGGACCAGTGTCCAGTGGAGACCAGTGTCCTGTGGAGACCAGTGTCCAGCGGAGACCAGTGTCCTGTGGAGACCAGTGTCCTGCGGAGACCAGTGTCCTGCGGAGACCAGTGTCCAGCAGGGACCAGTGTCCAGCAGGGACCAGTGTCCTGTGGAGACCAGTGTCCTGTGGAGATCAGTGTCCTGTGGAGACCAGTGTCCAGTAAGAACCAGTGTCCGGTGGAGATCAGTGTCCAGTAGGAACCAGTGTCCTATGGAGATCAGTGTCCAGTTGGGACCAGTGTCCTGTGTAGACCAGTGTCCTGTGGGGACCAGTGTCTGCTGGAGAACAGTGTCCAGTACAACCAGTGTATGGTGGAGATCACTTTCCAATGGAGACCAGTGTCCAGCAGAGTCCAGTGTCCAGGAGAAACCAGAAAACAGCAGAGTCCAGTGCAGAGCCATTGTCATATTAAGGGCAGTATTCCATACCACCCCCACTCAGTCACCTCCTCCCATCTTCTATACTGACCCTCTCAGGCAGCTTCACTTCTGGTGTAAATATTTCTGCACCCTCCAGAAGTTCGTGAAGATACACAGGGAACCCTGCAAACATAGAACATCGAACAGTACAGTAAGTAAAAACACACAAACCATCACAGCTCAGTCAAGATACAGGTGTTACACAATGACAGGCTAGGGCCCCACTCAATTGACTGGCTAACCATCTTTAAATGGTTATCAGGTCACTCAATTTATTCCAGCTTCACTGAGGCAGCACTCCAGGTGGGAGAACAACAGGAGGAGCTCCTCTATTTCACAGCTGTAGGAGTGACATCTCAGCCACGACGGAAGGGCCAGCTAGGGAGGGAGGGGGCAGTCGAGAGTGGACAGGGGGCAGCTGGGGCAGTATGGGTGATGCCAGGGAGGGGAAGGGAGGGGTGCCTGCACCCTGTTTACAGCCACACAGGAGCTGCTTCTGCTTGGTAGGATGTAAAGAATGATTCAATGATACTTTATTGTCAAATGTATCTAAGTACAGTGAAATGCTTTGTTTTGCATGTAGCAGACCTCACCTAGACAGTACACAAGCCTCGCCACGGTTTGTAACAAAGTTACATAAGTTCACCGAACAGTCTACTGACTGCAGAATTATAATTATAGAGTGATAGATTTATGCAGCACAAAACAGGGCCTTCAGCCCAACTAGTCATGGTGACCAAGGCACCTACCTGAGCTGGTCCTATTTGTCTGCGCTTGGCCCATATTTCTCTCAACATTTCCTGCCGGTATATCTATCCATATATAATTTAAATGTTGTATTTGTACCCACCTTGGTACCCACACTTCCTCTGGCAACTCGTTTCACATACCCACTACCGACTGTGTGAAAAGGTTGACAGTCTGGTCCCTTTTAAATGGCTTTACAAAAATCAAAATGCTGGAAGAATTCTGTGGGTCAGGCAGCATGTAAGGAAGAAATGAATAAATTATGTTTCAAGTTGGGACCCTTCTTCAGAATGGCAGCCTCTTCTTGTGCTGTACAGTTCTGTGTTTTCACTTGTCCAAGTTAAATTCCATCTGCTATTCTTTGTGTCATTTTCCCAGTTGATTTCAATCCTGTTGCATTCTTAGACAAACTTCTTCAATATCCACTGTGCCAACAAATTTGGTGTAATCTGCAATTTCACATGCACAAAGCCATGCTGACTATCCCTGTCAGTCCTAGCCGTTGCAAACATAGGTAGATCCTATCTCTCAGAATCCACTCCAGTCACTTACCTACCATTGAAGGAAGACAAAAATGCTGGAGAAATTCAGCGGGTGAGGCAGCATCAATGGAGCGAATGAATAGATGACGTTTTGGGTCGAGACCCTTCTTCAGACTGATGTGGAGGGGGGGGGCGGGAAGAAGAAAGGAAGATGCAGAGACAGTAGACTGACAGCTGGGAAGCGCAGGGGAAGGAGGGAGAAAGCAAGGACTACCTGAAATTGGAGAAGTCAATGTTCATACCGCTGGGATGTAAACTACCCAAGCGAAATATGAGGTGCTGCTCCTCCAATTTGTAATGGGACTCACTCTGCCAATGGAGGAGACCCAGAACAAAAAGGTCAGATTCGGAATGGAGGGGGACTTGAAGTGCTGACACCATTGTTGTCAGGCTCACTGACAACAATGTAGTTCCCTGGCTTGTCTCTGCAGCTCTACTTAAATAAAGACAGCATTAGCCAGCCTTCAGTCTTCCGTTACCTCATCTGTGGCTAACAATTATACAAATATCTCTGCCTGGGCAACAGCAATTTCTTGCCTAACTTCCCACAATGTCCTAGGATGCACTTGGTCAGGCCCCACAGGTTTATCCATGGGATTTATCCAGATATTTATTTAAAACTGCCAGCACCTCCTTATTTGTGGGGAAAAAAAGACATGGTGCTAGAGGAACTCAGGGGGTCAGCAGCATCTTTGGAGAAAATGCATTGGTGAAGTTTCAGGTCAGGTTCATATCTCGACGCAAATTGTCACTGTGTTCTCCAGAGATGTTCCCTGCCCGTTGATTCACTCCACCACATTGTGTCTTTTTATTTAAACCAACATCTGCAATTCCTTGTATCTCTATCCTCTTTTGTGAATATGTTTCAAAACATCTCTATTTTCCTCCATGATTTCCATAGCTTACATAACCTGTGAAAGAAATAACTGCAGATGCTGGTTTAAATGGAAGGCAGACACAAAATGCTGGAGTAACTCAGTGGGACAGGCAGCATCTCTGGAGAGACGTTTCTGGTCGAGACTGTCGGATGAACGGTCTTGACCCGAAACATCACCCATTCCTTCTCTCCAGAAATGTTCCACTGAATTATTCCAGTATTTTGTGCCCAGCTTCCATAACCTCCTTCCTCCATAATAAATACAAATTAAAAATAGTAATTTAAGACCTTGTCCATCTCCTGTGGCTACACACATAGACAACTGCACTGATCCCTAGTTACCCTGTTGCCCTTAATATAGATAAATGACGTGAGGGCTTTTTGTGGTTATTAAATCCTACGACCCAGCATTAATTCATAAAGAATAATGAGATTAAAAACCAGCCATTTTTGTCCGAATTACTCACCTTTTGTTTCCAAGAATATGTGGAGTTTTCTCAGGAGGGTGAAAGGAATCGTGGGGGTGGGTTTCGTTCCTGTGAAGCAGGATTTGAGTTCAGCATGCAGATCCATGGGCAAAGAATGGTCATCTTTTAGTACGAGGTCAAGCTGTTGTAGGAAGCCATCACTCACTCGTAGAGAATGTGCCATCGGTGAACTGTTAGAAACCCCAAATGGAGCAGCAGGGCACCAAAGTAGCAGTCTGGGGGAGGGGGGTCACACAAACATATTACCACCAAGCAAAACAGATGGTAGGACCAGTATCAAAACAGAAGATTTTAAATAAAATTCCAACCTATAATTTCCCTAGAATTTATAATTGCCAAGAGTCCTTGAGTTAACGCAATCAATATACAATTCTTTTCAAAGGTTCAAAGGTATTTTATTGTCACATGTACCAATTAAGGTACAGTGAAACTTGATGTACCATGCAGTCATACTAGAAAAAGCAACAAGACACACAACTACATAAAGGTCCACCGCACTGGATTCCCCACATTCCTCACTAAAGGCAATAAAGTCTAATCTTCTTCACTCTTTATTCTTTAATCTGCTCTTACAGGAAGAATAGGTACATTTCTAATACACATGGCATTAAACAGCATGAAGTGAAAGTATGTTTAGAATACATAACACAATAATGATGTTATTGTACTGGCAATCCAGAGGCTCCACTTTGACAATTGGAAAGTTTAATTCAATGTATTTAATACATCTGAACTAACAAGTCAATAACAGTAACATTAATCATGAAATTCATGGGGTTCACATGTTCTATAAGGGAAGGAATTCCACCATCCCTTATCAATCTGACCTGATCTTTTAATTCATTTTTAGTATAAGAGCTCACTAGCAAGGCCAGCATATAGTCGAGATATGAGGGACAGATAGGGTGGTAGGAGCAATACAAGGATGGTTGGGGGAAATGGAAAATAGTAAATAGGAAATAGTAGGTGAGTCATGAGGGCTTGAGTAGTGACACTTAAACAATTATGACAGGCACTAATGGACAGGAAGGGGTGTGGGGTTCACAAGTCATAGGAGTAGAATTAGACTATTCGGCCCATCGAGTCTACGCCACCATTCAATCATGGCTGATCTCTGCCTCCTAATCCAATTTTCCTGCCTTCTCTCCATAACCTTTGACACCCGTTCTAATCAAGAATTTGTCTATATCTGCCTTAAAAATATCCACTGACTTGGCCTCGACTGCCCTCTGTGGCAATGGGTTCCACAGATTAACTAGCCTCTGACTTAAGAAGTTCCTCCTCACCTCCTTTCCAAAAGAGCACCCTTTAATGCTGAGGCTATGACCTCTGCTCCCTGTTGGATTGCAACCTTGTCGTGGTCGGGAAGCTTGTGTGCCTGTGACCCCTAGAGCTATGCCAGCAGGAGATTTGTCTCCTGTTAGGGTCTCCCATGCTGGACAGGTCGAAGGGTAGAGGCGAGACGAAGAGCAGTTCACTGGTCCTCCAGGTTGGGGGTTAAGCACAGGGCTAACAACCCTGTCTCGTAAAACAAATATATTCGGAAACAGCAACTGAAGGAATCAACACTACTGGGCGTAATTGACTTCCGGGGCTATTGACAGATGATAGGATGAATGTCAATGGTGAAAGCCAAAAAGAAGCCACTGGCAGGAAGGTGGAAGTTCTAAATGCCAAACATAAGACTAGGCATCATGCGAAGGCACTGGAACTGGATTGGCCATATACTGAGAAGAGAACCAGACAGCATCCCAAGAATAGCCCTGCACTGGACATTGGAAGGGAAAAGGAAAAGAGGGAGACCCAAAACCACCTGGCATCGAACTGTAGAGGAGGAAATGAAAACAATGGACCTGACCTGGGGAAGTGTCCAGAAGCTAGCCCAGAACAGACAGGAGTGGAGGACCTTCATTGCTGCCCTACATGCCAGGAGGCATAATAGGCAGTAAGTAAGTAAGTAAGTACTATGACTTCTGGTCCTAGACTGTCACACCAGAGGAAACATCCTTTCCACATCCACTTCAATAAGGTCCCCCCGCAAATTTCTAAACTCCAGCAAGTACAGGCCAGTGCTGTCATCATATGCTAACCCACTCAATCTTGGAATAATTCTTGTAAACCTCCTCTGGGCCCAGATTTGCTCACAGTACTCCAAATGCGACCTGACCAGCATCTTATAGAGCCTCAGCATTACATCTCCGGTAAAGGGGGCAGAGTGAAGAATGATAGGGGCAGTGATGGATGGGCAGTAGGGTGGGTTGGGGGTCAGGATGACACTGAGACATGAGGGGTGTGGAGGATTCGTTTGTAAAAGAGGGCTGTGAAGGAGGGAATGAACAGTAGAAACTGTATTGTCAGGACAGGAAGTGAGGGATGATAGGCAGGTGGGGGCAGAAACCGTGAGGTCAGGAGGGACAGTGGTAAGTTGCAATTGTTGGTTGTCAACAGACAGTGGGGAACAGCTGCTGGGGGGGAGGGTAAGAGGACAATGGGAAAATGTAACGAGGGAGTGAAAAGGGCAGGGAGAGGAGGCCGGGCACTGGCGGATATCAGGCATGAAGACGATAAATTGTTTTGCAAGAACTACTACAAATATGTAAATGGAAAAGACTGGCAAGGGTGAATGTGGTCCCCAATAGGGACGGATGAGTAAATAAGGAACTGCAGAGGAATTATACAAATACTTTGTCATGTCAAGTCAAGAGAGTTTATCGTCATGTGTCCCAATGAAATTCTTGCTATCATTGACCTATCTGGGAAACATGACAATAAAATACTTTGTTCAGTAGACATAGGAAATGCCACAACTAACCACCGTGTGGCGCCAGCAATGAATGCCTCGGCAACAGTCTGTCTGTCCTTTCCTTCTTTGTGTTTTAATAGTATGTATTAAACTATGTTTTTAGTGTTCTTCAGCTTGTTTTATGTGGGGGGGGAGTAAGGGACGGAAGGGAAGGGGATGGGGGGGATATGGGAAATCTTACCTCGATGGAGATGCGATTTTTTCTGTATCATATCTTTGTCCGCACTGATGAGAGACCAACTTCAGGAACTCCAAGCCGCGTGAGTTTCGATCGCCCTGACGCGGGAGCTTTGATCGCCGCGACAATAGTTCGACTGACAATAGACAATAGGTGCAGGAGTAGGCCATTCAGCCCTTCGAGCCAGCACCGCCATTCACTGATCATCCACATTCTGTACCCCATTCCTGTCTTCTCACCATATCTCCCGACTGCACTATCTTTAAGAGCTCTATCTAACTCTCTCTTGAAAGCATCCAGAGAATTAGCCACCACTGCCTTCTGAGATTCCCAGGATTCACAACTCTCTGGATGAAAAAGTTTTTCCTCATCTCTGTTCTAAATGGCCTACCCCTTATTCTTAAACTGTGGTCCGTGGTTCTGGACTCCCCCAACATCAGGAACATGTTTCCTGCCTCTAGCGTGTCCAATCCCTTAATAATCTTATATGTTTCAATAAGATTCCCTCTCATCCTTCTAAATTCCGGAGTATACAAGCCCAGCCACTCCATTCTATCAACATATGATTGCCCCGACTGCGGGAGAATAGAGGAAGAAGCTGGTCTGTTTTGCCTTCCATCACAGTGAGGAATGTGGGGAATCCACTGTGGTGGATGTTTATGTTAACTTTTATGTAGTTGTGTGTCTTGTTGCTTTTTTTTCGTACGGCTGTATGATAATTCGCATATCACTGTGCTAATAATAAACCTTTGAAACCTTTGAATACTCAACAAATCAGGCAGCATCTGTGGAGAGGGAGGAAATCTGTAAAACATTCACATCAAGGCAGTCTGCTGCACCATGACATGGTCCCAGACAGCTGGGCTTTGACCCCAGGCACGGACGGATCTCAAGGCCCGGCACTGAGTTTGTAAAATCCCACTGACAGATTCGCCGCCCTCGGTCCGATTTCGATGTTAAATCTCACCTGAGCGAATGGAAACGGCCACGACCTGAGGTAATTCCGCAACGAGCTCTGACCTTGCTCTTACTTCAGACTCGGGCTTCAAGCCTCGCTAGGCCCGTCGGCATGACAACCTGCGCCATGTTGGTTGTGGGCAGCGCGGCTTTGGGGTAAGTGAGAGCCGGTTCCGCCTGGTCCCGCGTAGGCCCCGCCCCGCACTGGCATGGCGGCTCCGGCCCTAGGCTTCTGCGTGTCGGCCTTGGCCCGGCACTCTGTCGCCGCACTTCGGGCCATCGCCGTGTGCCGCGCCTGCAGCATCGGCCAGCGCCATCAGCAAGTCCGGCTCCTATCATCCAGGTAAGGCCCCGGTTAGCGCTACCGCAAGCCTTGGGCTCGACCAGAATGAAGTCCGATAACAGGCTGTGCAAGTGCGGAACAGTTTGCGGGAATTACTCGTGTTTCACCGCTCATCCAATGTCCACTCTCTCCCCTCGCCCCCCACCCGGGTACCGTCCCGGCCCGATGCCCCTCACCCCGGGCATGGTCCCGGCCCGGTGTTTCCCACAGCGAGCACGGTTCCGGCCCAGTGCCCCACACTCCGGGCATGCTTCTGGCTCGGTGTCCCCCACCCCGGGCACAGTCCGGGCCCGGTGCCCCCTCACTGAACATGACCTTGGCCTGGCGTCCCCTTTCTGGACACAAACTCCTTTCCCACCCTGAGTTACCTCCTCAATCCCCATCACTCCTTCAGTCCTAGCTCACTCCCCATGCCTCCCCCATTCAATCTGTGTTCCCTTTGCCCAACCCTTTACTCCATCCATCCTACTCTGCCACACTGTCCACCTGATCTCCCAACTGCCCACCCCACTACCGGGTCCCACTCCTCACTTGCATAAAATGACCAACTTTATTCTCCTTTCTCCCCACCCACTCCCACTATTTCTCTTGTCCCTACTTATTTTTCCTTCCCTTTACCTTACATCCCCATACCCAGCTGTTTCTCTCTGACAACTGCACTGCCCCCTCCACTCCCATTGAATTCAGTCTTGTCAACAATAGTTATCTCTGTCTCCCCAGAAATCGCCCTGAAGGCAAAGTGTTGGAGACGGTTGGAGTGTTTGAGGCACCTAAACAGCAGGGAAAATACGAAACAGGACAGGTAAGAGATCGCTGCTTGGACCTGAATACTGGAATACCAGAGGTGTCTTTAAATATCCCTCAAGAATTCCCTTCAGGTATCAACCATTCTCTGTCTGAAGACAAATTCATCAGCACCTTGATTTAAATGACCACTCCCTAATCTTGAAACTATATCCCCTTCAAGATTCTCCCACTCATGGAAACATCTCAAAATCTATGCTGCTGTGCCTCTCTGTCCCCACACGTAATCTTATGTTTCAATAAGATCACCCTTGATTCTTCTAAACGGCAAAGAAAATGCATCTGATTTGTAAAGCCACGTGAAAGGTCAACTCTCGTATCCCTGGAATTAACCTATTGAATCTCTTTTGGACTGCCTCCAATGTCAATATATAATTTCCAAAAGGGGACTAAAACTGAGCGAAGTACTTGACTAACCAGACAAATGTCCTGTTCAATTGTAACAAGTCTCTCTTTTCTAAGCTCAATCCTCTTACAGTAAAAGCTAATATGCACGTTGCTTTCCTAATCACCTATGAGGTACAATGGCTCGCCTTACTTTCTACTGCAAGTGCCAGAGACTTGGGTTCGTCCTAATTACATGTGATGTGTGCAGAGTTTGTACATTCTCCCTGTGAGTGTGTGGGTTTTTAGTTTAGTTTAGAAATAGTGTGAAAACTGGCCTTTCGGCCCATCGAGTCTATGCTGACCAGCGATCTCTGCACACTAACACTCCTTCACACACTAGGGACAATTTACAATTATACTAAGCCAATTAGCCTACAAACATGTAGATCCTTGGAGTGTGGGAGGAAACTGGAGATCCCGGGGAAAACGAACACGGGTCAGGACGAGAACGTACAAACTCCATATAGACAGCCCCAGTAGTCAGGATCGAACCTGGGTCTCTAGTGTTGTACGGCAGCAACTCTACAGCTGCAACACCGTGCAACCGTTTCGCGGGGTGTTCCAGTCTCCTCCCACATTCAAAAGATGTGCAGGTTTGAAGGTTAAT
The DNA here is from genome assembly GCA_035221665.1 of Okamejei kenojei. Classification (NCBI taxonomy): domain Eukaryota; kingdom Metazoa; phylum Chordata; class Chondrichthyes; order Rajiformes; family Rajidae; genus Okamejei; species Okamejei kenojei. The sequence goes on from CM069156.1 coordinate 24,005,668, forward strand.
TGGCTTCTGTAAATTCCCCTGAGTGTGTAGGATGCAAAAGTGACATAACATAGAATTTGTGTACGGATGCCTAATGGTCAGCATGGACCCTGTGGGACGAAAGGCCTGTTTCCATGCTGTATTTCTAAACCAAACTCAAAAGCTTCCTGTTGTCCTGATTACTACAATATGCTAGAAAGCTTTGGATTGAATAATTCTGGAGCAAACACTGGGCAGGCTGCAACAATGGAAGTGCCCTGCAGTGTCAGAGTGCTAGCTCGGAAACCCGCTAACTTGTAAATGTTGAGCAAAATTAAATGTGCTGTCAGTAGGTCAGGCAGCATCTGTGGTGGGAATGGACAGCTGGCATTTTGGGTCATGATTCATCAGACACAATGATCTTCTCATGTGCTTTGTCTGCAGCTATTTCTGCACAGTGTGTTTGGATACCGAGGAATTGTCCTGTTCCCTTGGCATGCCAGGCTCTACGATCGTGATGTGACTTCATCCAGCCCTGACAGGTACAAGTGATTGTTTGAAGGCACTCGTTGCTCCTGCTAATTTCCTGTGGTACTTGTGAAGGTAGAATATCGAAGTTAGTGGGGAACATGTTTTGGTTCCGTGAGGCGCATAGGTTGAAATTGCAGCGTTGCATTCGAGGGAAGCACAATGTGCACTCTTCCCTTGGGAAGGGATGCAGTGTGAACTTGTGCTAACCCGCATTTGATCCTGACCTCGAGTTCTGTCTATACAGATTTTGCTTATTCTCCCTGTGACCGTCTGAGATTCTTCCCGGTGCTCTGGTTTCCACCCACATCCCAATGATGTGTGGGTAGCTTATTTGGTGATTGTAGAATACCACTTATTGTAATAAGATAGCAAAAGCAATGAAGGAGAGTGGCTGAGGATGTGAGGGAGAGTTAATTGTGATAAATAAGGAGGGAGGGAAAGGGACTTGGGATTGCAGTGCTGGGAGCAGGGACCTGAAATGCTTAATTTCAAGTCGTTATAATCAAAGTATAAACAATTACTGTGTATCCCCTTGTAGGTGACCAGTGTGATCCAGTGTCTGGAATGGTGTCACCAGGTTCCTGCAGGAACTATAATGTCTGATGGTTGAGTCCTTTCGTTGAGTCACACAGCAGACACAAAACCTACGACCCACTGAGTCTGCCAACCCTTAAGCAAAGGGCCATCCACTCTTACTTTAAAGTAATCCCAATTTTACTTCCCCTCATTCCTATCAGCTTCTTCCTACAGATTCTACTGCTTACTTAGGGCTATTTATGGCAGCCAATTAACGTACCAACCAATGTCTTTAGCATGTGAGAGGCAATTGTTTATCCAGGGGAACCACGCGGTCACGGAGAATGCACAAACTCCATACAGGCAGCACTACAAATTGGGATCAAACCTGGGTTGCTGGACTGAGGCCGCACCTCTACTAGCTGCACCATTGTGCTGCACTATTGGAGTCCCGTTTGCTTGCCAGTTGCAGTGAATTTGAAAAGTTGTTTCAGCAACTTCAAAGAGCATATTTCTCTTTATCTTTGCCTTGTTTATTAAATCAAAATGCTTTTTGATTTTCCCAGTCTCGACCAAGGGCTGTGGAGTTATTTGCTGCATCTCAGTGGTGTGAATATGGTACTTGGAATTTAGTACAGGGAATCGCGGTGGAACTGAGATGGGTGAGTGGGGTTGTGTTCCTAGAAAGGTCCAAATCGCAAATTTCATAGCCTGAAGCCATGTCACTTGCACATGTGTCCAGAAACACGTTGGAAAACAAAAATTGCTACTTTATTTACTTTTTCCCACGAATTCAATGAATTTTACTCCATATCAAACGTATGGGTAGTGATTGGTGAATTTCCGTTACTCAATTAACGCAGGGGTTACATGTAGCCCTTAATTAAGATGGAAAGTGCTGACAATCAACAGTTGGTCACATTGTGTTAAAGAAGGAACTGCAGATGCTGGAGAGTTGGTCACATTATCTGTGGAGAGCGAAAGAGTTAATTAATGCTTTAGATCAATTACTTCATCTAAACTTCGGATTTCTGGCATTTGCTATTTTTATTTCAGATTTTTTTTAAAACAATAATGACTGGGTGCAGTCAATGAATTAACACTTTTTTCTCTCTCTTGCTCACAGTAAACCAGAAAGTTCAGGCACTCAAGGTTCCAAAGAGGTGAAAGGCAAAACACACACTTACTACCAAGTGCTGATTGACACCAGGGACTGCCCTCATATAGTAAGTGTGAGTAATGCACGGATGGGATTGTGCTTCTGGCTGGCTTTTCTTGGCCACTTGTGTAAAGCCATATCAGCAACATTTTGCCTCTTCCGTTCAATGCTGTGGACTTGCACAAAGCTTCTAGAATTATTTCAGTGGGAGAAAGGTCCACTGGTGATCTCTGGGCTTCACCTGTATTTAGTGGAGCAGAACTATGTAGTTACAAAACCATTTCTTGAATGTGGTGTGTTGATTAGTTTCAAAGTGGATGAAGGGACTGAGACAAACAATCCACAAGGATCCAAATAGCCTCCCAACTTAAACGGCCCATTTATTCTGATTTTGTTTTCTGTCCGATAACCATTCTGCACCTATATCACATGCTGTAATATTGTTTAAAAATTGCTTGTTGGATATCTTATTGAAGGCATTCTGATACATCATATCAACTGGTCTATCTTTGTCTTTACTCCCAAATAGTTCCACAGGTTTATCAGGCTTTCTCTTTCAGAAATTCACTTTCAGATTTCTCTTTCCGAAATTCATCTTGACTGGCCATTCACATTATTCCCATTGTGCCTTCCACTTTCCTAATAAGATTCCATCAATTTCCCCACTACTAATGTCAGCCCAACCAAACTATGGTTTGGCTTACTCCTCTCACCCACCTGCCTCTGGCTTCTAATACCAACAATCCTCCTCTCGCACCTGGGCCCATCATCCTTCACAACGTTCAGTCCATCTATCACCTCCTGGCCTATTTTTTTTCTTTATACTGGCTATCTTCCTTCTCCACTCTCAGACTTGACACAGGGTCTCAACCGAAAGCATCAACGATTCCTTTCTCCCCCACGGAGGCTGCTCGATCAGCTTAGTTCCTCCAGCAACATGTTTTTTGTTCTATGGAATTTTAGAAGATGGCAGCCACTTATTTCAACCCCCTAGGATACAGGGTATAAGGTAACAATGATTAATTGGCTTTGGTAATTACTTCAGTGCTAACTGTCCTAAGATAGACACAAAATATATGTAATTTTTTTCTGCCATTTCTTTATTGCTTGTTTCTTCTCTGTTGGAATCTGAATTTTGCCCAGTCTTTAGGGTTATATAGGGCCCAATAGAAACACTACCATCTCAGTCTTAAGTGTTTTGCATTAACTTTTGTAATCTTTTCCTTATTACTTGTACGTAGAAATTCATACAGTCTGTATGTATTTTATCTTTATCAATGGCATAGTCTTATACTTCCCCTTTAACTTAGTACAGTTCCTTATCCTGATAGTCACAGCAGGACCACTTCTCTTGCAGGGGTTTTGTGGTTTAAATCTTGCAAACAAGTATCAATTCTGTAAAAGATGGCCATTGCTTGTTTGCTGCCATGCCTTTTAATGTAGCTTCCCAACTTATATTCTTGTATGTAACTGTAGCGTTTCTGTTTCAGTCTCAGCGGTCACAGACAGAAGCCGTGACTTTCCTTGCTAACCATGATGACAGCAGAGCCCTTTATGCTATTCCAGGTAAACAGTTTAATTGCTGCGTTTTATGTTAGTTGACGTCAGCCAGTCGGTCAAGATTCTGTGAGTGGTTGAAATACCCAGGGTACTGAAAGGGTGGGGGAATTATAAAGGTGGACCATGTGTGCATATTGTGTTGGTTGTGAGGTGTCTTCAAGTTGAAAGCCCTGGCAGTGCATGCTGTCCAGGATTCTACCTGAACAATGGCCATTATTGAGTCCTGGTGGTGAGCAACACCCATGAAACACAATTCAGTGTTTGTTGGAGTTGGTTGTTTGAGCCCCAGGATATTGTTGTGGGATTACCTCAGGGCAGTATCTGCAGCCCAACCACCTCCAGCTGCTTTATCAGTATCTTTCCATCTCAAGGTCAAAAGTGAGGATGATGGTTGTTGTTCCATTCACTTCCACTTAGAATTGAAAGAATACATGCTTGCCTTCAGCACGACGTGAAGAGCCAACATCAAGGGTTACATCAATAACAAGTAGCATTAGTTCAACATCTTAAACTTATCGGGAGCAACCGTTTAATGCTGTATCTGCAGGTGTTTATTCTGTGTAGCATTACCCCCTCATAACTCATCAGAGCCTCAGCCCTTCTACTTCAGGCATGCAATTGAATACTTCATTGAGTAGTCAGACATTTACAGCAAAGGTGGCCATCTTGACTGTAATTTTTGGAAATAATTATCCACCCTAATCTTCCCACCCAACAAGTCCATATGGAAATTGCATGTGTATACAAGTATTTAAATGTGATGAGGGTTTACACCTCCATCACCCTTTCAGTCAGTGTATTCCAGATCCCCTAACCTTTTCTCCCTTCTAATCCTTTCACTAATTACTTTAAATCTGGGCCTATGCAGCTTCCAAATGACACCCAACCCAGGCAACTATTTGTGTGCTAGTCACAGAAGCTGATCTGTTTTTGCACATTATAATCACTCCACACTTTTAAATCTCTACTACAGCAAGATTTCGTACTTTAACTATGCCCTTATCATGTATCTACACACAGTGAATGGCTTGATTGTAATTATGTATTGTCTTTCTGCTGACTGGTTAGCACGAAACAAAAGCTTTTCACTGTACCTCGGTACACGTGACAAAAACTAAACTGATACCTGTGCTATACTATGAATATTCTGAGTTCTATTTGTAGGCTGAAGAGCATGTTCTGTATTGTTGTATGTCATATCTGTGTTTTCACTCCAGTTTTTGATTCTTCTGCTAATGGAAGTGGGGTTTTCTCTGTATAGACACCATAATGTTATGTTCCTCAGCTGAATCTTCATTCACCACCTTCTGCTCCAAAGACTATAACCCCAAACCTAGATAATCTACCAACCCAGCCACAATTATTCCAATCCTGGCAAAATTTTTGAACTTCCTCTGCACCTCTTGAACTGCATTTATATCTTACTTCTAATGTGGTGACCACAGTGAGCTGCTATAACTAGTATTGTGTATATTGTATTATGTATACATGTATACTTGGTGCGTGGTCTCCTAGCTCCTATATTCTGTGCCTCCTCCAAATCATTTCCGTGCTTTTTTTGGCCACGTCTGCTCCTTTTAAGGACTTGTGGATATATTGTCCAAGACAATCTGTTTTTGCACAGTCCTCAGTAGCTTTCATTTATTGTCTATATTGCTTTGAAGCACCTCTCCAATGCATAACTCTCACATCTCCAGACTGTGTTCTATTTGCCATCTTTGTGCCCAACTGACAAGACCATCTGTACTCCTGCAGTCTAACTTCCTTCCTCCCTGTCAACTACATAACTATCCTTCATATGCTTTGCAAACTTCTTTATAATGTCCCATAAAAGTTTTATCATCATTTGAAAGGAACTCATCAAGCAATTCACAAAATGGATATGACTCCAAGGAGGCGAACAATGACCACAACCTTGAATCAACATTGCTCAAAGTCACGGCGAGAGATTGCAAAGTTGGTAGGGGTGAGCCAAGTTTCTGTATCCAGGATTGTTAAGCAAGGGTCTGAAACCGGTTCACTATCGCCCAAGAGATTGAGCACATGCAGCTGCAAAAGGAATATGCCTCCAAGAGATGAGGCCTTGCTAATTCGGGAAAGTAAGAAGGATCCAAGAAAGACAAGCAATGCCCTGAAGAAAGATTTGAAGGCAGTAGGAGTCTCTATAAGATTAAGCACCGTGTGTTGTTGCCTTGTTAGTCAGCTGTATAGCCGGAAGACGTGAAAAAAACAACTTCCTGCTATGAGAAAGAAATGATAAGAAGGAGAAATAATTATTAGATTTTTTTTTTTAATGGACATGTGAGGAAGGTATTATTCAGTGAAGAAAGCCATTTACTGGTTCAGGAGTTAACATGTTTGGAGATCAGTTGGAGAGCCGGTGAGAAAATGCCACAATGACGAGTTTGTCAAGCATCCTGAAAAGATGATGTTCTGGGTTGTTACAGTTACTATGGTGTTGGTTTGCTGCATCCTGTTGACAGAAAGATGAGAATGTCGCAATATATATCAATGTATTGAAGAGAAGAGTGAGCCAGAAATGGCAAAAACTTTTCCAGATGGATAAGGGATATTCCAGCAAGACCTTGCACTGTGCCAACCATCAAAGATGGTGACCAGTTTTTCCAGCAGAAGGGGATAAGTGTGTCGAGGACAGGCCTGGTAACTCAAAACCGTGATGGACATTTAATATACTAAAGACCTAATGGTGCGATGATAATGAATAAAGGGTAGCCCTGCGATATGTATATTGACATTATATCTGAGTGTGTGCTTGATTCAATTAATTTGCATAACGATGTAGATAAGATGGATGGTCACTTGGGGGAAGTCTGAAAATAAAGAGCACAGGCTTAAGGTGAGAGGAAATTTATGGAAACCTGATGTGCGACCTTTTCCACACAGGGTGGTGAATATATGGAATGAACTGTCAGAGGAAGTGGTAGATTATAACATTTAAAGGACATTTGGACAAGTACGTGAATAGGATATGTTTTTTGGGGGGGGGGAGAATATAGGCTAACATTGGCAAATTAGATTAATTCAGGAAGGTACCTTACTCAGCATGGACATGTTGGATTTAAGGACCTGGTTCCATGCTACGTAACTCTGACTTTCTGTCCTTGTTTTAAACCGTTTTGCTGGCCAAGCATTTGTTCATTTCCTCTCATGCTTTGGCATTCACTTTTTTGGAATTATCTTGAGGTAAGTTATAACATAAAGATAGCGCATAATTTGTTACTGAGGGAAGATTGGCAATTGAACTGGTGAGTGCAAAATTTCTGGTTTGTGAGTATATTTATGTGGCAGTTGGGTGATTCTGCCCGGAGCTATGGAATCCATTTCCCCGACGCTGCTAGATCTTTTTGATATGATCTTTTGCCTTGTCTTAGGTTTGGACTACGTGAGCCATGAAGATATCCTGCCTTACAGTTCATCAGACAGGAGTCCTATCCAGCATGAGCTGTTTGATAGATTTCTCTCGTATGACTCAGCAAAAGGTTTGTTATAGTTTGTGCTGTGTGCAGATTTACAGTGTTATCTTCCAGTTTGAAGCTGCATGTTTCTTATGTTTTCAAGATGATTGAGTTTTATTTGTACTCACCATGTGATACTGTGAGCAAAGGATTGAAGAAAGAATGAGCTGTATAATGAGTGGTTGATTGATAGTTTATGGTAGACAAATATGCTGGAGAAACCCAGCGGGTGAGGCGGCATCTATGGAGCGAAGGAAATGGGCAACATTTTGGGTCGAGACCCTTCTTCAGCAATGTTTCGGGTCGAGACCCTTCTACAGACTTCAGATGATTGATAGTTTATTATCACATGTGACATGACTCACAGTGAAATTCTTCATTTTGTATACCATACACAAAATATGCAAAGAGTTGGCATGAAAAGGATGCCAACAAAGTTATAAAGTAGTCCCCAATAGTCCCTCTTTGTTCTCTCAGCAGCCTCCCTACCCCAAGTCCCTCTTTGTTCTTGGTGGTGTGTCCTCGACCCACCTCCGGCGCCCACTGCCGGCACGTTGACTTCCATTACGGACCGCCGGCCTACCTGATCTCCGGCACATTTTTTTTCCACAGGATGCTCGGGGCATGGAACAAGCTGCCAGAGGAAGTGATTGAGACATGTACTAGTACAACAGTTAAAATACATTTTGGGCAGGTACATGGGTGGAAAGGTCTAAAGTGAAATGGGCCAAACACAGGCAAATGGGATGAGCTCAGGAAGGCAACTTGATGAGTTGGGTGGAAGGGCCTGTTTCCATGTTATATCATTCTATGCCTCTGACTCTATAGGAACAATGGTGAGAGAGCTAGCAAAAGCTGAACCTTCTGGCTGAAATGGTATTGATTGCTTCTTTTTGCAGTTAATCTGTCCTGATGAAGTAGATCTATGATTAAAACACTGCATTGTTTCATCCCCTAGCTTTGCCTTTTATAGCCAGGGACACTTTGCGTGCTTGGCAAGAGAAGAACCATCCCTGGTTAGAACTGTCTGATGTGCACCGGGAAACAACCGAGAATATTCGAGTCACAGTCATACCCTTCTACATGGGCATGCGGGTAAGGGTGATGTGTAATGTTTACTTAAGCGGGCACCCATAAAGTTTGGTGAAACTGGTTCTTTAATTTTGCAGTTTATGCTTTGCTATAGCTCCAATACATGGTTATGATGTAAATTTTGTAGCTGGAAGTGTGAGCTAGGGACTTCACTGTAATTGCATTAAGTGACTGATCTCAACAACTGCTTCATGTAAAATTGACTGTAATATTGGTCTGTGTTTTTGTTCACTGCCTGTGAATGACTGCTCAGTTATTCTGAAATCAGGATGGTATTGAATAGAAGGCCCATCATACCAGCTCTTTTTATAGCTTTTATCACTTTGCCAATTGAATATCGATGTAGAAATATTATAAATGGAGGCTATCTGATTGTAGTATTTTGCTGGTTGCATTTTCCCAGTGAATTTGAGATTGAACATTTCTTCCATTGAAAGAGATGAGGGCGGATGAGGCCAGCAGGACTGCTGGCTTCTCTTAGCAATGTTACAAAATTTTGAGATTTTAAAAATCAAGTCTACAATTTATGCCATCAGATAAAGCATAAAAAGAAGTTTAATTTGACACCTAATTCACTTTCATATCTTCAGTATTAAAGTTATGGCCATTTTCATACTCGGAAATTAGCAACTTGTTTCCTATTGCTTTTCTATTGACTTAACACAAAAGTTGTGATCATGGACAGTCAAAAGCCCATAATTTTCTTAAAAATTAAGAGAACTGAAATAAATTTTCAGTTAGTATAGATTTAAGTATTCTGAAACAAATATGAAACAATCTTACCTGGATGACTTGAAATTAAAGCATATAATTAGTTAGTTACCCAACTGTAGCTAATTACAAAATTCAATTACTAGATCTAAACATCTATCCATTTCTTAAGAAAAAAATTAAAAAAATGTAAAGCTTAAGTCTCCAATTAACATTCACACAATAATTAACAATATAACATGATTTTTAAATCTAATTGTCATTAATTTATAGGCCAAATTGAAGGAATTCAGTGTTTCATACCCATAAACTAATGGGCATTTTAAACAGCTTGCGAGTGGGATTTTCTGGAACGCGATGGATTGGAACGTTGCAGTTGCGGTGAATTTAAACCCCATATCAGCAGGAAAAATTCTGCCTGTTCGTATGGGGACTAAATCACTGTTTCGCATCATGAAATATTGATTAAAGTCACCTAAACAAGCAGGTTTATATGTAAAAATAAACAGCTTTCACTTACCTGTCCCCTACGTAAAATCGGTCCCCGTTAACAGCATTCACGGCATTAGGAGCTAATTTTTATTTTACTCCAGCGCTGAAATAGTCGTGCTATTTATTTAAAAAAATTAACTTACCGGCTGTCGGAACGAATCTCCAGAAATAGATCGCACTCCAACAAAAGAAAGCTCCGGATGGCAAGGGGAAAACCGCATTTTAACCCCCCCCCCCCCCCCCCCCCCCCCCCCTTAAAGGCGCCAAAGTCGCGCACACGGCCAGCGGCAGAACTGCAGCACCGCTAAAGGTAAGTTTTGTAACATACCTACTTCTTTCTTGCCCTGGGACTGTAGGTTTGTGAAGGGGGAACTTCCCGTCTATTTACTAAGGAATTGGATTGGGTGAACTGAACTATGGAGGAGGGTTGGCTGTATATTTACTTCCAAAAAGAAATGGTGAAAATGTTTTCTCTGACTTGGTGGCATGGCCTTCAATCACCTCTACCTCCACCTGCTTTCACAGATGAGTTAAAAACTTTGTAAGGAGTGTTACTAAATTGTAACAGAGCCTGGATAAGTGTGTCAAATTTTCTTTGAGGGTGAGGTGAAGCATGAAATGGGGCTGGTTGTCAGGGTGAAAGGCATTATTCCTGGTCAGGGCTACCTGAATAAAAGTTACAAACTGGCTTTAAACATTTTTCATTCATTTTCTGATGTTTGATTTAATTGCAGGAAGCACAGAATTCACATGTGTACTGGGTAAGTATTGCTCAGTTTTCACTTGATTTCTCGGACTAATATGTGTGTTACTGATCACATGATAGGGATTCTATTTGCATGCCAAATGCTACAAACACAGCCATAGTAAGAAATAGAAATGAAACAGTACCATCTGATGGGATGGGAGGAACTGGGGGGAGAAAAGATTAAAGGGGGATAGTTTGTGTAATAGTGGAAGAGAGGGGTTTTCTGTTTGGAAGAAAGTGAGAGATTTGACTGAGGAGAGGTTTTGGAGCTGGGAGGGTGTAGGGGGTCTGACATGGAGTAGAGTCAAGGGAGGGATTGTTGGAGGTCTATGTGGTTAAGCAGGTGAAGATTTTTCGACAGCCAATGCTACAATTACCCCCCCCCCCCCATTAGCGCTGATTCCAGTTTTACTTTTGTGCCTGGGAAAACATCTTGAGCACTAATTGGAATAACATGCAAGAAGTTTAAAGAGTGGCTGACACAAGAGCACACAAAGGTCTGTGGTCTTATGCTGATTCATTTTGAGGCTCTGATTTTATCTCGCTGTCTCCCTCAGTGGCGATACTGTATCCGACTAGAGAACCTTGGGACTGAAGTGGTACAGCTTCGGGAAAGGCACTGGCGGATCTTTAGCTTGTCTGGGACGCTGGAGACAGTGCGGGGAAGAGGAGTTGTGGGTAGGGTGAGTACCACGCGATGCTGATTGATGCCATCTCGCTCCCCACCACCCCAGTATTCCCAAGAATTTACTCTTTTAAAATAAATTGCAAGAATAACTCAGTGTTTCAGGCAGCATCTCCGGAGAACGTGAATTGGTAATATTTCATGTTGTGAGCCTTCAGACTGATGTTCTTTAAGATCATGTTTAATTTACTCTTTAAGCAAGCTTTACAATATTTGATTATATTAAGCTCCCCATTCCATTTAATGCTCTGTTGTGCCCAAGGATTTCATCAAGACTGGTAAAATAGAAGGCTAAAGAAGGGTCTCGACCCGAAACGTCGCCTATCTCCTTCGCTCCTTAGATGCTGCTGCACCCGCTGAGTTTCTCCAGCCTTTTGTGTACCCTGGTAAAATAGAAGGGCTCGGTTTGAGCAATAAGCAGTTTGAAATGTGTATCTGATATTGGTGCACCCTGAGGAATGTAAATATAAGTAAACAAAGTGTCTGGGGCACTTATTAGTGGAATTAATGTGTTAATGGGTGACTTAGCAAGTCTAGCATTGGACAATGGATGCAGATATACTGTCTGCCTAGTGACAGTGGCCTTGTTATCACATAGTGCTCAGTACACAGGTGTATAAACAGGATTCAGCTATCACATAGCTATCAAAACCAGTTCTTGATGATCCTCTTGACAGATGCATATTGCAAGAACTAAGTTTACAGGGAACAATTTATTTTTTTAAATGAGTAAATCAAACTAAATTGTGAACTGATTTGCTAACAAAGACATGTACTTATTATCACCTGCAGGGGAGATCAGTGCAAAGTGCCTGAAGTAAAGCCTTGGGTAAAGTTACCATGTCTATATGGTGATGATGAGGATATGAAATCTGCTTCCAAATTAGTTTTTTGTTAACACTTGGCCTCAGAGGGCAGCAATTTACTTACCAGAGTTTTGTCAGCAAGGATAATGCAGACTAGTTTCAAGAAACTTGGCATGGTATAGTAAATGAAATCTTGCCAACCTCTAATGCTCCTGTGTATCTGCTCCCAGGCATGCTGTGTTTGGAGATATCTGCTGGTGAGGCTTGTTCTGTTCAGAATACCTTTTCCTCCACCTTCAGGAGAAATACTGCAGCAGTTCAGGAAATCAACTCATTAAACTCCCACCACGACCTTTTACAGAGGCAATTGCAGATGAGCTGTACGCAAACTTTCTGCAAATGAGTAAATTAAACTATACAAATAGTTGATGTGATATAACGCAATTAATTTGTTCTTGAGAGATTTAAGAGGCTTCCTAAAATTTAAACTAGTTTATTATAATCTGTTTAAAGGTATCTTTCTTAGGATCAAGGATGACTTATTTTCACTGTGCTTTTGTGCATTCTGCGGTGGCTGAAAGGATTGAGCAGCAAACTCATCCAAGATGGGGCAGTAGGTGACTGAAGGGGTGGGTGATTCTTAGTTTGTAAGATGGTGTAATTATTCTACCGCTAATACAGGGCTCCTGTTTGTGCTCCCGAAGCATGGCCTTGAGGACTGGAGAAACACTGCTGGTCAGATTCAGTGGAACTCTTGACAGAGTATATTAGAGCTGTGCTGTAAGATGGAGAACACTCGGGAGTGAAGTTGAAAGGGAGATCTGATCCAATTCTAAAATGAATGGAAAAGTTAAATAAGGAAATGTTGATGACTATATTAGAAGGTAATCACAAAGGGAAGATGAGATTAAATACTTCCATTCACAAATGTTTACTCAAGCTTAATAACCCAAATCATTTCTCCAGGACCTACTTTACAGCAGTCATTGGGCTGACAGAGGTAACACATAGTGAACAGAGTTCATTATTGTAATCTCACTGTTACAGGAAATTGGGATTCATGTCTCCAATATGGACAAGGGCACATTGCCTGTGCTGAGATCTCTCTTGTTTTCTCCATGTTAATTCTAATGGGGATGACAGTGTTGCTGTATGTTGAAATCCATGCAGCCCAAGTTGACTACCTGAGCTAGTCCCATTTGCCCATGTTTGGCCCATATCCCTCTCAACCTTTACTATCTATGTACCTGTCCAAACTTTGTAATTGTACCCATCTCTACCACTACCTCTGGTAGCTCATTCCCCATATCTCCCACCCTCTGTGTGGAATAAAGTTGTCACTCAGATCCTCTTTAAATCTTTCACCACTCACCTTAAAATGTCCTCTACCCTAGGAACAAGAATGCCGTTATTCACCTCATCTATGCTTCTCGTGATTTTATGTATCTCCATAAGGTCACCCCTTGGCTTCAATGCACCAGGGGAAAAAGCACTAGCCTATCCAGGCTCACCTTATAACTCATACCCTCCAGTCCCAATCAAGTGAATCTCTTTTACACCCTTTCCGGCTCAATGATATTGTACCTAGGGTGACCTTGACTGCTCTGCTATTAGGCCTCAGGCACTTAACTGAGAGCAAGTGCTAACAGAAATGCTGAATATTCATGTCCTTCATTAACTTCAGCTCATAAAACCCATACTCCACTCTATTCCCTCTTCTTTGTACTTTCTGATTAAAATGTAAATGTATTTTATTTTCCACTCTCTCTGTTTAGGAGCCCGTTCTATCGAAGGAGCAGCCTGCATTTCAGTACAGCAGCCACGTCTCACTGCAGGCACCCAGTGGTCACATGTGGTGAGTAAGCCCGTTGCTGCAGTTAGATTCAGCTTTGTGATTGCCTCACTGTTTGCTGCATTGCCTGGTTTCTATAAAATAAAACCATTTGGAATGGAGTTTGTCTATTTGCACAAATATAGACCCTCTGTGTGGCACAGCAGGTAATCTGTGTGTTGCAGACATACAAATGCAAAGGTCCCTGCTCTATCTAGCACTTGTATTTGCCAGGATGATTGGAGCAAGGTTGATACAATTGTCAGATTATCTAGCAGCAAAATCAGCCAAGGTTCTTGTACTAATCACTGAAGGGGCATTGCTGTGTGTGTGTGTTTTTGTGTAAGTGTAAATGTGTGTGTAAATGTGTGCATATCCAGGGAGCACCATCAGAGGGTTATGGCCTGTCCCATGATTGATTTCTTGTTTTTGTGTGCACTATCGGAACAAGAGAAACACATAAGGAATACTATTTCTCTGGGCGTTTGTAACCGCAGTGGAATGCTTTGACTTAACTTTAGAGATATCTATTTTTAATTTCCTGCTGCCTGCTAGTATCCTGAAGCCTGAAACAAATGTGTACCTCTTCCTGACCAGGTGTCATGCTGTCGTTTCTTCATCACTACTTACTGCTCAAACCAACCAACATCTAACATTGTAATAATTGACAATCTTGTCAGGCATTTTTACTCCCCCTACCAGCATGGAAAGCCATGTGATTTTGTTTAAAGCTGCTGAAGCTTGCTTACTGTGAACCAAAGTTTGAGGTTCAAATCTCTGCTTTAACAGTACAAATAATAGAGGTAATGTTTCAGGTTGAAGATCCTCAGCATTTTCTGTTTTGTTATTTATTTATTTTTTTAAAATAGATTTTCAAACTTCCTCCCACTATCTGTCACCAGGGTTTACAGTTAGTCACTATTGAAGTAGAGGTCCAGCCAGGAAGGCATGGGAGCCCCAGTGTCAAAACGGAACTATCCCAGAGACATATTCAGTGGGCAATATTAGCATGCATTTGTTGTAGCTGTTAATGATGTGGTCACTTTTTGTGACTAAGTGGATAGATAGATAATAGGCAAGAGGGTGAGAGGTTGCCAAGTGTAGACAGAAATGTGGTACTGAGGTTACTGTCACAGCATTGTCTTGTTGAATGATGGAGCTGGCCTGAGGGGGATAGCGTCCTACTTGTGCTTGTTATTCATGTGTTCAGATGTGCTGATTATCAATTTGTTGCTTGAAGGCCAAAACTAACAGAAGTATAAGGACATTCGTGCACTGCTCATAAAGGAGGTCAATATTTTATTTAGCGGTCTAATTCACTGATCACAAATTCAACTATGCTTGCAGGCTGGGCGAGGTCATTAGTTTTGAGGTGTTTACGTGACTGCTGACTCTTTGCTTTTTGACTAAAGTTACTGATGGACTTTTGTCTGCTGCCTGACTTGCTTCACTGCTGCTTTTCCGTTCTGGCTTCTGTCTCTTGGAGTGACTGCCCAGGCTGATGCATATATTTTTTAAACCTTATTCTTCTGCAGGATGTGAGTGTAGCTTGCATAGCTGGCACTTATTGCCCTTCCGCTGTGGCCATTTCAGAAAGCAGTTAAGAGCAGTTTGGAGCATCCATGTCACAGCACCAGAGACGTGGTTCGATCCTGACCTCGGGTGCTGTCTGGAGTTTACATGTTTTCCTTGTGATTATTGGGGTTTCCTCCCACATCCCAAAGACTTGGAGAGTTGAAGGTTAATTGGCCTCTAAATTGACACTGGTGTGTAGGGAATGGTTTGAAAGTGGAATGACGCGAATCTAGTGTGATTGAGGAATAAATTATCAGTTTGGACTCAGTGGGTGAGGAGCCTGTTGCCATTCTGAATATCAATCAAATTAAATTCCATTTACCATTATTTTGCATAGTTTAACAGCTGAACAGTATTATCCTGTATTGTATGACCATCCTCTCATTATAAAAATCTTTGCTAATTTTCCTGTCATCTGCAAACTCCAGCATTCGCGTTCAAATTATTAAATGTATACAACATACAGTAAGGGTCCCAATGCTGATCCGTGGGGTATCCCACGGGTCTCAAGCTTCCAAATACAGACGCAGACCTTCTCCATCACCCTCTGCCTCCTATTATGAAGCCAATTTTTTGATCAATTTAATCTTGGATCCCATGAGCTTTAACCTTTGGGGACAGTTTCCCATGTTTGACCTCGTAAAAGGTCTTGCTGAAGTTCCATTTGTCATTGCCCACCAATACATTTTGTTATCTCTGAAAATTGCAGTCAAATTATTCAGATGGGATTTTCCCTTTATTAAAGCCATACTGACTACCTATCATTGATCCCTGCCTATTTAACTGCAGATTAATCATGTTCATTCGAATTATTTCCAATAACCTGCCATTGGACTTGCAGGTCTATATTTACCAGATATATCCATGTTGCTCTTGTTGCGTAAAGGTACAAATTACCTAACCTTCAGTCATCTTGTCACCTACCCTGTGGCCAATGAAGATTTAAATATCTGTTTGGGTCCTTCCTCCCTACCTCCCATAGCAGCCTGACACATCTTGTCGTCTTTAATGATAACATGTTCCAGAATTTTACCATCCCTCTCACTGAATCCCCCAACTACAATTCCCTGGTAATATATGTGGGAAGCATTAATTTAGCACATTGCTTCCTTCCTCTGGCTCCACACATACAGATTGCTGTTTTTATATCTAATTTTATGATTATTCTTTTCCCCTAAATATTACTTAAAATCTGCTTTGGGATCTTCTGTTATCATGTCCATCAGTGATATTTCACACCCTCTCTTTTCTCTCCTAATGTCTCTTTTAAATACCCCCCTACACTTTCTGTACTCCTGAACTCCTATTTTCAGTTCTCTGTGCCTGCCATATGCTTTTTTTGTCCAGCCATCCAGAGTTCCACGACTTCCCTAATAGCAACATGCTGGCCCTGAACTCTCCTACAATTTCCCTTTTGAATAACTACTAGTCAGATATCAAACTGCCTTTAAGTAACAGTTCCCAAGCTACTTTTGTCAGGTGGTATGCTATTGAAATTGAACTCTTCCATTTCAGGACCCTTTTTCCCTCAAACCATCCTCTTCCAAGGCCCTTTCCATAACTACCTTGAAACAAAGACACATTGACTCAACCTCCCAAATGCTCTCTTACTGACACTTTGACCACCTGCCATCGACAATTATGTCAGGTTTTGCCCTTTTTCCATCTAAGTACTGCCTCAAACAGCTTGCATGGATGCACTTAAAAATTCCACCCCTGCTACATCTTTCACACTAAAGCCATCCCATTTAATTTTGGGCATATTGAAATACCCTATTATTATGGCACTATTACTCTTGCATTTCTCTGTTATTTGTCAACATGTCTGGTCCTCTATCTTCTGGTTGCTGTTACAAGGCCTGTTGTCTACTCCCAGCAGATTATTCATTCCCATTTTTATTCAACCCTGGAGGGAAATTGGTCTGCCAACGGTCACAACATACAAGGTCCATCTACCTGGCCTTGAGATATCCTCCCTCTTTTTTTCAATAATGGATTCCCTAATCAACATTGCACTACTACGTCCATTGCATGCTGCCCTTTCATGCGTGAGGATTTTACAGCTTGGAATGTTGAGCTACCAGTCCTGCCTGTATTTCAACCATGCATGCCTCTGTAATAGCAACTATCATACTTCCAGTTGTTGGGCAATACTCCGTACGTTTAACTGCTTTACCAGTCAGACTCCATGCTTTAACATAGATGCAATTTAGACTCTCATATGCCTGATCTCATCCATTTCTGATCTGCATTCTTGACTTTCGTACCTATGACTGCATCTCACCGCAGCACTCACCTCTTCATCCCAAACTGTACATATATTCTGTTTCCCATCCCTGAATACCTTAAGGTCCTGCTCTTTTATCTGTGATCTAGCTTTTTAAATTTATGTTGCAAGAATTATCACATTTTTCTAAAGTTGTTGGTACAAAAGTTGCCTACGTGGGTTTTCTCCAAGATCTTCGGTTTCCCCTCACACTCCAAAGACGTACAGGTATATAGGTTAATTGGCTTGGAAAATGTAAAAATGATCCCTCGTGTGTGTAGGATAGTGTTAATAATAATGTTAATATGCGGGGAACGCTGGTCGGCACGGACCCGGTGGCCCGAAGGGCCTGTTTCCGCTAAACTAACTTAAATTTAGTTTAGTTTAATCTAGTTTATCTCTAAACTAAACTAAATTTAAAAAAGTTCACTGGTGTTGTCATAAGCTAATAAGCAGGAGTTTTTAAAAATAGAAACAAATTGGCTTAGAAGTTGGAAGGTTGCCTGGTATGTTATTAGCTGGTGCTATTTCTCTGCCGTACTTTTTGGCGGCCTTGAGTTTGAGCCAGGGAGGGAGACTTTCTTAAATAGGAATAGACCAAAAGCATAATGGAGACCTGTCCACCGTTGGTGTCTCGGAAGTAAACTACAAAGCTCAGCTTGCTGCTGGTGTTGGCCCGTCAGATTTGTTGCTGTCTTAAAAGTCCATGGTAAATCTAAATTGTTCCTGCTTCATGGCTCCAATGGGCTTCCATGGGCTTCATGGCTCCAATGGGCTGGCGCCAGTTTAATGCTAGATCACAGGCTAGCATGCCATCTGTTATATTGCTAAATCCAACACTTCCTTCCCCTAGCAGAGACTACTGTTGAGGGTGGCAGCCACTGTTTTCAATGATGTGAATGCATTGTAAGCAGATGCACAGATAGTGAATGAATCTACCATGCCCACAGGCTGCTGGATATATCCTGTCCAGGTGATAAGGAGCTTATGTTTGCAGCGATGATGCTTCCTCTGCAGAACATGACTGGCTCCTACTCATTTTAGGTATCTTTGTCAGCTCATGAGATCTTTTTTTTGTCAATTGTTCAACTGATTTTGTGATCTAAATTTCATTTGAGATTTTCATGCTCCGTCTTTGAATACAAGATGTATGAGATATTAGTTATGTTCTGGCATTTCCCTCCATGACCTTGTAATCTTCAATATGCGAATTGGGTTTCCCATATAATCCAGCCTAATTTTTCACAACCCAATTATTCCTAACTACTTCAGTGCTCTCTGGTGGATTTATTCCCAGCTGTCCATAGGATTCAGCCAACTCTTGCTCAAAATTAATCTGGTGAATGTGCATGAGGATTAAGAGCAGGGAGAGGATTTACTGAATGGCTGGAATGTAGTTATGCAATACCATTGTTTAACAAGAGAAAGGGGACAACTATGTAACTGTGGGTCTGTTGGGCTGCCAATGGTGGTGGGTAAAAGATGGATAAAATTCTAAGGGCATAAATCTGATATGGATACGTTTGCCTTTGTGTGGATCTTAGCGTGATGTTTGGTAGTCAACACAGCAGTCTGATCATCAAAGAGAAAGTCGATGGGATCTGGTTGAAAAATTGTCTTGGTTGAAAAATGAATTTGGTGACCGAAAACAAAGATAATAGATGATAAATGGTTTTAGTGACCAGGGGGCTGTAAGTAATGGGCTTCCATAGAGTTCACTCATTTGTATTTTTGTAGTGCATTGGACTTGGATATAGTGGTCATAATCAAGATGTTAGTTTCAGTTACCAGAATGAGTGGTGCAGTTGGTACTGAGGAGGAACGTTTTGGGCTGCAGAGGAGATCAGTGGGACTGGTGTGCAGATCAGCAGATGGGATTCAGTGCAAGATACTGCACGCTGAAGCAGCTCGATCTCACTGGCACTGTCATCAATTGGCCAACAACGTCATTGGGAAGGATGTGACAGCACCAGAGGGGTGCAGAGGATGGTACCAAGATGGAAATTATAATTGATGAGAAACTGTTTGTTTTTCTTGGTAGTAAAGATAGCGGTTACCATAGCAGTTACCTATGTCCCATTTACAGGACATAAGTGACAACGTTCATGAGAGGAGTTGGAGGAGGGAGAATGGCATGCAGAGTCTGAAGAAGGGCTCCCGACCGGAAATGTTACCTATCCATTCCCTCCAGAGATGCTGCCTGACCTACTGAGTTACTTCAGCAATTTGTGTTTTGCAGGCAGAGATTTGTTTATTGATTGAAGTGTTGTGAGTTGCTGAAATGGTGAGGGGGACCACACTCCTTGATGACAGTCACAACCTGCTGGGTTACTGACTGAGAGTTAGGAAATGCATCACAAAATCCAGTCACTCTTGGCCAGAAAGGATATAATGGGCTGAATGACCTCTGCCAGAGCTGTAAATTTCAGTAATTATGATGTTCACTGGGGATCATAACTAAATTAAAAACCGTATAGCTTGGGACTCAGCAATTTCTGCCCTTAGGATGTCTCTCCCCCCACCCCCATTACCCAACTCCTGGAGCCCATGTAGGGAGTTGTCTAGGTCACAGATTGCCTGCTTATGCTTTACTAAGTCAAAAAAACATACTTTGTGTATGCTAGGGTCACCCATTGGGTTTGATTCTCCTTTCCAGGAGGTTTGCTGCAGTTGGAGGTCTGTGTTAGACTTTCCCTTCCAGCCAACCCTCCCTCGAGTCTCAAGTGCAATTTGTGGGGATTGCAAACATTTTGTGATTCTCTCGTATCTCGCTAGGATCAGTGTCCTAATCATGTTTGCTCAAACTTCTGAGATATGTCTTGGGGTATTTTATTGCATTACAAACAGTGCATTAGTTCTGAGATAGACTGATTTGGATGGGAATGTGTTAATAAGAGCATGTCCATGGGTACTGTACTCACAAGAGTCTATGAATAAACCTTCCCTTTAGATTTCATCCCAGCTAATCCCCTCCCTTCCCACTTTCCTAGCGTTGCTTCCATAGATACTATAAATCAGTTGTTGGGGGGCATTTCCGGAGACTGATCTTGTCTCTGCATTCCACAGGGGTTCCTATCGCTTTGAGAGCACCAACCGGAGTCTCCTCGATGTTCGTATTCCACCATTCTCCCTCGAAAGCAACAACGGCGACTCTCCCAATGGGTTCTTGCCAGGCCCATTCGCCTCCTTAACCTAAGTACGAGGTAGTTACTGCAGTCTCTCACTACAATGGTAAAAAGTGTAAAGGTAGCAATAGACTTTGGGGAAATAGGTTTGTGCTGCCCCCAATCTGTGGACTGCCTTCCATGGTATAGAAGTTCAGTTAGGCTCAACAATAACCAGAAGGTGAGGTATCTGTTCCTGTTGGATAGAACTGATTATCACTGTAGAAAGATGAGAATTTCACCAATTCATACTATGATGCTGTAATGATAGGTACATTTATGGCATTGCTGCAGCAGTTTGTAGACGTGTAATACCATATAGTTTGTTAGTGCAATAGTGTGATTTTTTTCCTGTTCTCCTTTGTCAGTATTTTAAATAATCTCACCGATTACCATGCCTCTTTTGCTGCCTCTGACCAATATTGAACGTACTAAGCAGTATGTCAGGCAATTATCTAGGATTGTTGTAGGTGATCTCTGAATTAAAATGTTGTTACCTTATTACTTCGAAGGAATATTGTAAGCAGTGGTACTGTTAATTATTCCCCAATGTAGATGTCACCAGCAAGCCCACCATTTAATGCTCATCCCTAGTCACCTTTAGGAAAGTGGTGGTGAGCATCTCGAGCTGTTGCTGTTCTTCTGGTAAAAATTCTGCCGGTTCTGTTGGGTTGGCCTTTTATTAAGGGTTTCCAGTCAGAAAGACATCCATCCAGCGTTGCCCTCTGCATTCTATCACCAAACCAATTTTTGTATCCATTTCGTCAACACACCTTGGATCTCTTGTGCCTTAACCTTCTGAGAGCCTACTATGCAGGATTTTGTCAAAAGCCTTAAACATGTCTACTGCTCTGCCTTCCTTGATTTTTTTTTTTCAGTTACCTCCTCAAAATACACGGATTTGTGAGATGATATTCTCTGCAGAAAGTCGTTCTAACTCATCAGTCCCGGCCTTTTGAAATGAACATAAATCCTGTCCCTCAGCATTTTTTCAGTTTCCCTATACCCCCCCCCCCCCAATGTGATACTCCCTGTCATTTCCATGCTTATTTCCGCTGCCTCTCTTGAATAGAGACAACATGAGCTACCCTGCACTGTTCTGGTACTTAATCCATGGCAAATGAAGGTTCAAAATTTTCCATCAGTTCCCAAGTAACCTCCCTTCCCCTTTTCTTCCCTTTGTATCCTGAGATAGATTTTATCATGTTCTAGGGAATTTTCCACTCTGATGTAGCTCCAATATTTCTTCTGTCCTTCTGTTACAGACATGCTCCAGAATACTAGTATTTCCCTCCCATCTCCAGTTTCCACGTCCTTCTTACTGGTGAATAAACTCGGTGGCAGAGCTTCCATAACCCTCTTGTGGAGATAATTCTAGAAATTCACCATGCCTTGGGTGATATGTTTGCATCTCTAACTGGAATATCCAACTACGTATGAGACTGACTCCTTATACTTATACCCCTGCCATGGGAAATATCTCTGCATCTATCTTGTCACATCACTCATTGATTCAGAGACTACCTCGCATTCTGCCAAACAATAGAGAGCACAGTCCTTGTTTTTCTAATGCTTGCTCCATGAAAGCGACACACAAGTAAATAGAGTGGTAACGAAGGTATGTGGTATGCCTGCCTTCATCAGGAAGATTTTCATTGTTTTCTCTGGAACGTCAGAGGTTGAGGCTAGACCTGATGGAAGTACATTAAAATTATGAGAAGCATACATGGGATAGACAATCGGAACCCTTTCCCCACAATCAAAATGTCAAGGACTAGAGGGCATAGCTTTAAGGTGAGAGGGCAAAGTTCAAAAGAGATGTACAGGGTAAGATTTTTACACAGAAAATGGTGGGTGTCTGTGTTGTGCTGCCAGGGGTGGTGGGGGAGGCAGATATAAAAGTGACGTTTAAGAGGCTTTTAGATAGGCACGTGGATACACAGAGAATGGAGAGATATGGATCACATGTAGGCAGAGGAGATAATATCCATCTGTATATTCATCACTGATTTCCGCCATGGCAAGTTTCCCCTTGGCTATGAGGCTAAGACATAATATTCCAGGTTTAGTTTCACCAGGGCCCTGTAATTAAGCAAGACATCCCCACACTTTTAATTCAATCCTCTTGAAATTAAAGCTAATATTCAATTTAAATAGAAGTCCAAATGGTGAGAGATTTATTAGTTCCAATGCATGATTTACAAATGTATCGTAAAATTCCATTAATTCAGCAAGCTCAGGATTTTGGTGTCAGACTGGCAATTTTTCTGGATTATTGGACATCATTTCGATTGGCAATCCAACAGATTTTCAATTTCACTTCTTTGTTAAGACGGTAGAGTAATATAAAGATTCTAGTGTACCGGGTAGGTTTAAAGGGAAGCTGGAAAATGGGGCCTTAGTGTTTCAAGGGAGCATGGAAAACGGGCCCAGGTGAGTTTCAAGGGAATATGGGAATTAAGGCTCTGCTGCGTCAAAGGGAGTGAGGGATTGGGCCCCGGTGAATCAAAGGAATGTGTAACGGGGCCCCAGTGAGTCAAAGGAAGTGAGGGAATTGGGTCCTGTGAGTCAAAGGGAGTGTGGGAACTGGGCTGTAGTGAGTCAGTGGCCGAAGTATCGGGATATCTGAACAACAAGCTAAAGGATTAATGGGGTTTGGCAAATAACCCTGAAAACTAACAATATTATTGTTAATTGCTTTGGGGAATTGTTTACATAAGTGGAGGTGTTGTGCTGCAGTTAAATAGATGTTGCTGAGACCACTTTGAATATTGTGCATAGTACCAACCTTATTTAAGGAAGGATATTAATGAGTTGAAAGCGGTTCCGATAAAATTTGCTGGACTGGTACAGAAATAGGCTAGTTACGCAACAAGGAATAGTTGGACAGGTTGTACTTGTATTTCCTGGAATTTGGAAATGTGAAGCAATTTGACTGAAAAATAAAAGATCTTCAGGGGACCTAACAGGATGGATGTGGTAAAAAAAAATCTTTCCTTTTGTTGAAAAATATAGAACTGGAGGCTTCTGTCAAGGAGATTTTCTCTCTTAAAAGGTTGTGACTTGGCAACTTTCTACCTCAAAGGTTTGTGAAAGAGTTTGTATATATTTACGACAAAAATAGGTGAATTCTCAGTAAACAAGGGGATGTAGATATGATTCATGTCCTGTGTTAAATGTGATTGGGTTGGGAGATGGGGTAAGTGGCTATAGAGGTTACCATGTACAGGAAATGTGAAGAAGTGTTAGGAGGGGCAGGGTTGTTTGATGTTTTGGGTGTGTTGTGGAGCTGTGCTAAAGCAGATGGACAGATTGCTGCTGCTTATTACTGTTTGCACCTTTCACAGGGGCTCGTTCACTTTCCAACGGCCAGGCAGCAGCACCTTCGATGTTTCCATCCCATCCTTTTCTCTCGAGAGCAGTAGTGAGGACGGCGGGCCCTTCTCCTCCCCAGTCTGAGTATTTGCCTCCAGATGGAGTAACTAAACACAGTCTGCACTCAGGATCTTTCCTCGAACCAGAGCACCAGTGGACCCAACTCCAGGGGTTGTGCTGCTTGGACAAAGATGTGGCACATCACCAGCCTCTGCACAGGGACATGTGGCCAGTTCCACCATAATATGCGCACTCACTCAGGCTTCTGTTGGGGGTTAGATTTGGATGGAGATGGATGAGGTGAGTGGAGGCAGGTAGATTTGGATGGAGATGATGAGGTGAGTGGAGGCAGGGGAAATGTTTGCTGGTGTTGAGTTTGGGTTGGGGTTAATTAATAAGATATTAATTAGGAGCAGGATTGGCTTCTTGCTAATTGTCTTGTAGTCCAGGACCTCTTTTTTTGGAGAAAGTGCCGTGTGCTTTCTCTGTGTTACTTGCTTTTATGAAGTCTGCTGTGCTGTATTGTGAAGTTATATAAGAATCAAACTTCACTGGAGACAGGACAATAGTGTACACCTGGTACTTGGGAGCCCAATATGTGTAACGGTATGGATGACCTATGCCAATGCTACAAAACAGTTCCAGATTCTGTCTTTCAAACTTGTTGCTATGGCAACATTTTGTGTTAAGCACTGGGGTACTGTAATGAGAAGTACTCTTGTCACTGTAACACGGGTACAGAACTGGTGAGGACATCTGTCACTTATAACACGGGGGTACAGTATTGGTGGATACTTCTGTCACTGTATAACACTGGGGTGCAGTATTGGTGGGGGGGGGGGCGGTCTGCCACAGTATAACACTGGGGTACAGTACTTGTGGGGACTTCTGTCACTGAGTAACATTAGGCTATTTTCTGTTTAGTCTGGGTCCAGTAGTGGTAGATGCTGGTTTATTACTGTCTAAATTTGATTGGTACGTGTCTCCCTATGTAGCACTGGGGGCAATATTGGGCTTGTCTCTACACCAGAAAGTGATAGGTACAATTAAGGTGGATTAACAAGCACAGAAATGTTTGATTAAGGCAGTGGCTGGAATTGGTTCTGCCACTGTTTACTGGCAGTATGGAATTATTGAATACCCTGGGTCGGGGCATTACTTGTGTCTGAACATCCGTGCTGATCTGGATCCAACCCTGGTGATTGCTGCTGTCGCCTTGCTGAGCTACAGAGCCATTGGATACAGCAGATGATCTGCCAGGTGGGTCCTTGGTACCAGGGTTTAGGAAGCAGTTGGGCTTTGGACAGTTCTGGACCCATGTTATGTCAGGAGTGGTGCTCTTCAGCATTTTGGGAAGGCCAGGGTTAGCCTTATTGTGAGGCCACACAGTTACCAGCGATCACTGTATGAAAACCTACCCAAAGAGCAGCTGAGTGAAATTTGCCACAGATTGTAACCTCTGCTTGCCTTGGAGATCTACATTTGAAATGGACGTACCAGGTGTAGTGTGTTACTGCTGGTCCCTGGTTCCACAGTGCATAATGTGCTTCATTATTTGCTGTGCCTATATCTGTGTGCTCCTGCTGCTGCTGTTTATTGACTAGTTTAAATAAAGATTTTTGATTGGATTATCAGTTTTCCCCTCCCCTTATTCAATGTTAGTATATGGTATCTCAGTGTGAAATCTTCTACCCCCACAGAAAGCATAGCACATGGTGGCAGGGCCCAGTGGAAGAAGAGGAACCAGTTGCATTTCCTGCAACGTTGGACCTCTTCACCCATAAACATCTCGCCCCTGACTGGACTTCAGTCGTTCATGAATCAAAGCAAAACAGTACAAACGCTGGAGATACTTAGGAGATTGGGTATCGTGTGTGGAGAGATACAAGAGTGAATAGGAACTAGAACAGGTTCCCAGCATCGACTGAGCAAGAAGTGGGGCAACAAGTGCTTGTGGTCCAAGAGAAGGCACCTGCAGGTGCAGCCCGTGGAGTATCTATTACATGACGATAGGGCGCATCAATAAAGGCTGCACCTGGGTGACTGGGAGAGCTGACACAACCTATCTGAGTGGAGAACTCAGACCCTGGTTGCTTTGTTCCTGTGCCAGGGACTACGGCCTCAGGTGCAGTAGAGTGTGTCATTTAATCTGCTCCTTTCATCCTGCCTACAGGGGGACGTTTCGCTTTGAGAGGCCCGAGGGCTCACAGCTCGATGTGCGGATCCCACCCTTCTCCCTGGAGAGCAATAAGGATGACAAGGCTCCCCCTGCTGGCTACAGCTGGTAGATGGCCATTTGCTGGACCCTGACCTCGCAGGGGCTGCTGCTGCTGCCTGGAACTGAGGGGAATGGGGAGAAGCGAAGGAGAAAGTCTTCGAGTCAGCCTGTTGCAAACGTCCTGGGTTTGCTGTGTAAAACGTGATCACATTGTTGTAAAGCTCCTTTGAAATTGGTCTCTGGGACTGATGTATTATTGAAGGAGGAAATTATGGGTTGAAGGGGGTTAGGGCAGGGAGCGATTGGGATGAAGGAAAGGTGGAATGGGAGCTGCAAATCCTTTGCTTCACATATTCAGATGTAGTCAGTCTTGGAAGGTGGAATGGAGTTGGGTTTCTCTGCTCATCGATCTTCCTGTCAAGTAACTATCCAACCCCTTTCCCTCCAAACCCTACCCATGCATATTTGAAAGAAACAGCATAAGGTGTCCACGAGCAGTGCAGCTCTCAGTGGCCAGACCCCAGCCAGCTGACCCAGTCTGATTGGTATCTCACCTGCTGAAAGTGTCCCCACTGGAGACATTGAAACACCACCTGCAGCAAAGGTGAATTTCCAGCATCTTCTGTCTCCTGTGTCTCTATTCTTTCACCTAAGCCACTGAGTCCTTGTCATCACCCTGCACATGGTGGCTGAACTTCTAGATAATCCGTGGCTGATACTCTGTGTTCACAGGATGAATGTTGCCGGCCCTGGTTTGTTCTGGCCTTTTCCTGCCTCCAGTGCTCCCATTCCCCTCCACCTCCCCACTTACAGTCTGAAGAAGAATTGCGACCTGAAACATCACCCATCCTTTTTCTCCAGAGATGCTGCATGACCCACTGAGTTACTCCAGCTATCTTTGGTATAAATGAGCATCTGCAGTTCCTTTAATGTGTGTCAGCCAGCTGGTGTCTGGAGAGGGCCAATTGGAGGTAAGGGGCATGGGTGCAGCCCATGGCTGCGGGCTATATCACCGACTCCTTGGCTGGCCTTGCCTCACGAAGGCAGGGTATTGGCATGTATGCTGTTGCCACTCTTGGCCACAATGCCAGTTGGTTTCTGCTCCACGGCAGGTGCTGCCTTGGCTGGGTGCACTGTCGGTAGATCAACTCTCAGTTTGGCCAGGTCCGATTCCTGCTTTCTCAGACTGGAGCCAAATGCACATGATTAGCTTAAGGAGCAAAGAAGCATGTCTGACACAGTGGGCGGTGGGGATGGCTGAAGTCCCTGAGCAGCCCTTGGACAGACGATAGATTCAGCTGCCTTTCCCATCCCTTAACTGAGAACACTGCTTTCTCCCTTGTGCTTCCTGCTTCCCTTTAAATATTAACTGGGAAGGCATTTAACGAGGGAAATCCTAAAAATATTTTTATTACCAACCGAGGCAAGGCCGTTCAGCCCATCGAGCTGATCCCCCGACCCATGTATTTGCTTCCTATGGTATGCAGTGCCCGTTAGAATGCTCCAATGGATGTGCTGTCCCTGTCCTGTGATGCCCACAGATGCCAGCAGAGGGCTGTGTCACTCTGACCAGTGGTTGTGGGGAGCTTGTAGGATTTTGCTGGGATAAATAATTTCCTGCTGGGAATGGCAGGTATGTGCTCCGCTGATCCTGGCAGGAGACCAGCACTGGGGAATGTGCTGCCTTCCCCTTCAGCGACTGTGGAGTGCCGGAACTGGAATTTAGCCCTGTCCTTGCAATGAGCAGGACACGGAGAATGTGGCTCCCAACTCTTGCACTGACTCTGTCTGTTATTAATCTGCTTTAAAATCATTCCCAGATGGTGCAGGGCGAGGTTCGTTCCACAGTGTTTCAGTCTGTCTATACTTAACCCCTCAGCAACCTCCATCCCAGTCTGCAGGTTTATGCCCTGTGGTCCCGGTGGCTGACAGACAACAACTCTAACATGTAGGCTTGTGGGACAAGATGGGACATTTCAGAGCTATGGGGCAGAGACCGCCTGGTGCCTAGACAATGATCCCATGCAGGGCATTCTTTCCTTCCCTCCGCCAGTGGGAGAGCGAGCTGCACCAGTGATTGCTGGCCCACAGCTTGCCCTGTCTGCACAACACCTGAACACCCACCATGTATCTGGTCAGCGCCATGTCTGTGGGCACAATGGCTTCCAGTAAGTGTGAAGGCCCTGTCCTTAAGAGAATCCTGATCACATATCTGGGGGACCTGTGAAGCCTTCAACGGTCAAAGACTGTGTCGGGCAGCCAATCCTATAAAATAAGGATATCTTTCAGTCAGTATGCGCACAGGATTCTCCTGCAAATAACAGTCATCATAGAACTGGTGGGCCGAGGGGCCTGTGACTGCTGTACAACTCTACAATTTCATACGTATGTTAAATGATATAAATCGATAAATATTGGCCGGGATGGGGTGTAGTTTTCCACTTTGTTAGTGCTGTAGGATCCCTTATGTCCTCGTATGAGATACTCAGAAGGCAGGGCCCAGATGGTGTGGCTCTACCTGGGCATGGGAATGTCACTCTGAATTACACTGCGGATCCTGGAGTAGGAGTGGACTGAGATTAGCACTGTTGGACCCGTTACTGCCCAGAAAGCCGGGAATCTACCCAGCTGTTAGCTTACCTGGGCAGGTACTTACTGCAAACCAGCCAGAAATGCCAAAACACAAAGGGTTAAGTGGGATTCAGCAACTGAAGAAAATGTCATATTAGTTTTAAAAATGTTACTCGTGAAACTCAGGCTGAGGGAGGTGGCTACAACATTGGTGGACAATTGGTTATTGGCATCCAGCACCCTGATTGTTCTTGTGGATTGGAAGGCAGCAAATATGATCCCACTGTAAGAAAGGAAGGAGGGAGAGATACAGGGAATGACCAACCTGTTTCATAATGGCAGAGGTGGAGAAAATGCTGAACACTATAATGGGTGGAACACCGCAAAGAAAAATAGGTTTGAACAGAGTCAACATGGTTTGATGACATTAAAATTATGCTTGACCTTTCCACTGGAAATCTTTGATGATGTGATTGGTAGAATAGTTGAGGGGAACCAGGTGTATTGGATTATTAGAAAGCTTTTCAATAAAGTCCCCTCGGGGAATTAGTCAAACAAAATTCCAGGCTTTGCCCCTTCTTCAGAACTGGACGGTCAGACCTACAATGGTAAGTGCTTTTTTCCACATGCTCTCCCTTATTTTCTGAGTTTTTTCAGCATTTTCTGCAAGCGATGAAGGAACTGGTACATTTGGAGAAATTTGGAGGACTTGAGTAGAGATGTCTTGCTGCGATTATGTAGGATCTTACTAACAGCGCCCTCCATAATGTTTGGGACAAAGACCCCTCTTATTTATTTGCCTCTGTACTCCGCAATACAAGATTTGTAATAGAAAAAAAAATCACATTTGGTAAGAGTGCACCTCGTCAGATTTTAGTAAAGGCAATTTCAGTACATTTTGGCTTCACCATGTAGAAATTACAGCTGTGTTTATACATAATCTCCCCCCCTCCCCCCACCACCACCATCATTTCAGGTCACCATAATATGGGACACAGCAATGTTATGTAAATGAAATTAGTCGTGTTTAGTATATTGTTGCATATCCTTTGCATGCAATGACTGCTTGAAGTCTGCGATTCATGGACATCATCAGTTGTTTGGTGTCTTCTCTGGTGAAGCTCTGCCAGGCCTGTATTGCAGCCATCTTTAGTTTATGCTTGTCTTGGAGGCAAGTCCCTCTCAGTTTTCTCTTCAGCGTATAAAAGGCATGCTCAATTGGGTTCAGATCGGGTGAATGACTGCCACTCAAGAATTGTAATTTTTTAGCTTTGAAAAACTCCTTTGTTGCTTTAGCAGTATGTTTGGGATCATTGTCTTGCTGTAGAATGAACCACCAGCCAATGAATTTTTAGACATTTGTTTGAACTTGAACAGAGGATGTGTCCATACACTTCAGAATTCATTATGCTATTAACATCAGCAGTTGTATCATCAATGAAGATAAGTGAGCCAGTACCTTTAGCAGCCATACGTACGCAGGCCATAACACCCCCACTATCGTGTTTCACAGATGAGCGAGTATGCCTTGGATCTTGGGCAGTTCCTTCTCTCCTCCATACTTTGTTCTTGCCATCACTCTAATATAAGTTAATCTTCGCCGCATCTGTCCTCAAGACCTTTTCCCTGAACTGTGGTTGCTTTTAAGTACTTCTTAGCAAACTGTAACCCGGCCATCCTATTTTTGCAGCTAACCTGTGGTTTGCATCTTGCAGTGTAGTCTCTGTATTTCAGTTCATGAAGTCTTCTGCAGACAGTGGTCATTGACAAATCCACACCTGACTCCTGAAGAGTGTTTCTGATCTGTCGGACAGGTGTTTGGAGGTTTTTCATAATTATAGAGAGTATTCTTCTATCATCAGTTGTGGAGGTCTCTCCTTGGCCTGCCAGTCCATTTGCGATTAGTAAGCTCACCAGTGCTATCTTTCTTCTTAATGATGCTCCAAACAGTTGATTTTGGTACGCCTAAGGTTTGCCTGGTGTCTCTAACAGTTTTATTCTTGTTTCTCAGTCTCATCATGGCATCTTTGACTTTCATTGACACAACTTTGGTTCTCATGTTGATAAACAGCAATAACTGTTTCCAAAAGTGATGGAAAGACTGGAGGAAAGACTAGGTGCTGATAGTTCTCATACCTGTATTAAGGAGGCAATTAAACACACCTGAGCAATTACAAATACCTGTGAAGCCATGTGTCCCAAACATTGTGGTGCCCTGAAATCGGGGGGGAGGGGGGTCTATGTATAAACACAGCTGTAATTTCTACATGGTGAAACCAAAATGTATAAAAACACCCTGTAATAAAATCTGACTGGGCACTTTAACCACATGTGATTTTTTTTCTATTACAAATCTCAAATTATGGAGTACAGAGGCAAGTAAATAAATGATGGGTCTTTGTCCCAAACATTATGGAGGGCACTGTATTTTCATCTTACCTAAATAAATGTACTTGCAATGGGAAAATAACAGCAGTGTCTTCGATTCATCAGTGGATCCTGGGATGGTGGCTCTAAGGTAGGAGGAGAGATTGATTCAACGTTGCCGACTTCTGAAGTTTAGAAGCGGGTACATTGTGGGGTTGTACAAGCAGTATCAAGGACTTGGGCATAAAGTTGGAAGTTTAGAAGGGATGGGAGGGGTGGGGGTATTTTCCACTGATAGAGTGTTCGTAATCTGGAACAGATGTCAGAAGGTATGGTGGAGCAGAGATGTTGCAATGCTTAATCAGGGAATCACCAACTCATTTACTAGTCCCAGCTTCTCTCACCAAAACATGATGGGTTACAGACCAAGTGCTAGAAAATGGGAAAGGGATAAATATAGGTGCGTCGAACAGCACTGAAACCAGCCCTTCTGCCTAACGCATCCATGCCGGCCAAGTTGCCCCACCTACTTAGTCCCTCGCATTTGGCCCATATCCTACAAAACCTTAGATAGACGCAAAGCTGGGGTAACTCAGCGGGTCAGAGAGCATCTCTGGAGAAAAGGAATGGGTGACGTTTTGGGTTGCAACGGTTTTTCAGACCGAGTCAGGGGAAAGGGAAGTGAGAGATATAGACAGTGATAAAGAGCAAATTAATGAAATATAACGATGATAAAGTGAACAGGCCATTGTTGACTGTGGCTTATGTGAAAACTCAATAAGAATTGGCGCTGGTACAACGACTTGGGTGGGGGAGGGAAGGAGAGACGGATACATGGGTTACCTGAAATTAGAGAAATCCTAATTCGTACCAAGCGAAATATGAGGTGTTGTTCCTCCAACTTGCGTTTGGCCTCACTCTGACAATTGAGGAGGGCAGGACAGAAACGTCAGCGTGGGAATGGGAAGGTAGGCCCAGGCAGACTGAGCGAAGGTTTTCGGCGAAATGATCGCCTCGCCTACTTTTGGTCTATCAGATGTGTACGAGCCCACACGTTGAACAACTGATACAGTGGATGAGGTTGGAGGAGGTGCAAATGAACCTCTGCCTAACCTGTAAAAGTTGAAAAGTAAGAACTACCCAGTTGCGACTAGGGGGAGGGAGACCAAAAGCGGAACTGCGGGGTACCGAGAAGGCACCCGTGAAGGCCTCGCCCCATGAGGAACGAGGAACATCTCGGATGTCTTGGTATGGAACACCTAATTTTGGGCCCTCTCAGCTGCAGAGCCCTCTCCTGCCTAACTGCCTGGGCCTCCTGCCCACACCCTCCATCTGCGAATTATGCCTCTGGGCTGTGTTCCCTCTGACTCACTGTCAGTTGTTCCCGGGGCCGGGAGGGGCGGCTCACAGCGTCCACAAACAAAGTCATCTGCAGCGGAGGCTGACGTCTTCCCCCAGCCGCACAACCCAACACGATCTCAACCCAGACTCCTCATTCACAACAACACTCTGTCGCATTTTAAAGAACCAATCCCAGGGAGCACGGGGCAAAAATAACTGCTGGAAATCTGAAATGGAAACTAACTGCCATAAATTCTCAACCGGCCGGGCAGCGCCTGTGGCTAGAGAAATATTCCCGTTCCGATTAAAAGTCTTCAACGAAAACTTTGCTCTCTCCACAGATGCTGTTGAATGTTTTCAGAATTTTCTGCTGTTAATACAGTTCCGGGAATAAATAAACCAGTGTTTGATTCTCACCTTCAAACCGATTATACCCAATCGAACCAGCGACGAGTGCCCCCGAGCTAACCAGGGGCTAACTATATCCCACCACCCTACAACTAACCAGGGATTAACTACTCCAATTAGCCAGGGACTAGCTACACCTGGCCGCTCTCCGGCTCCCCTGGGACTAACTACACCCGCGAGCCCGCTAATTAACCAATGTTTGACTGCAGAAGGGTCTGAAGAAGGGTCTCGCCCCGAAACGTCACCCATTCCTTCTCTCCAGAGATGCTGCCTGCATCTCTCCATCTCTGAGTTACTCCAGCATTTTGTGTCTATCTTTGGCCAAATCTTTGTGTCTATCTCAGGGACGAACTACACCCGACCGCCCTCCAACCACCCAGGGATTAATTGCACCCACTGTCCTCCGGTTGGCGAGACTTCGCTGGGAACGTGTTTCGTATGATGGGGTGGCGGCTGCCCGTGCCGGGGTTATGAACAAACGTCGCCCATTCCTTCTCTCCAGAGATGCTGCCTGTCCCGTTGTGATACTCCAGCATTTTCTGTCTATCTGCTGTATCCCGTTTACCAGGGTGGAAGGGCTGAACGGCCTCCTGCTATTTCTTTATATAACCATATAACAATTACAGCACGGAAACAGACCATCTCGGCCCTACTAGTCCGTGCCGAACACTTACTCTCACCTAGTCCCATCTACCTGCACTCAATTCCTTTCCCGTACTTATGCCTATCCAATTTATTTTTAAATGATAAAATCGAACCTGCCTCCACCACTTCCACTGGAAGCTCATTCCACACAGCTACCACTCTCTGAGTAAAGAAGTTCCCCCTCATGTTACCTCTAAACGTTTGTCCCTTAATTCTCAAATCATGTCCTCTTGTTTGAATCTTCCCTACTCTCAATGGAAATAGCTTATCCATGTCAACTATCCACTTATGACAGGATGAAAGGGCTGAACGGCCTCCTGCTGTCCCTGTGTAACAGGATGAAAGGGCTGAACGGCCTCCTGCTGTCCCTGTGTAACAGGATGAAAGGGCTGAACGGCCTCCTGCTGTCCCTGTGTAACAGGGTGAAATGGGCTGAACGGCCTCCTGCTGTCCCGGTGCGAAGGGCTGAACAATCGAAGGGCTGAGGCCTCCTGCATGAAAGGGTGAAAGGGCTGAACGGCCTCCTGCTGTCCCTGTGTAACAGGGTGAAATGGGCTGAACGGCCTCCTGCTGTCCCTGTGTAACAGGATGAAAGGGCTGAACGGCCTCCTGCTGGCCCTGTGTAACAACGGGTGAAATGGGAAGGGCTGAACGGCCTCCTGCTGTCCGGTGAAATGGGCTGAACGGCCTCCTGCTGTCCCGGTGCGAAGGGCTGAACGGCCTCCTGACTGTGATCTAATTAAATTGGGCGGTACCCAGATTTTGACAAACTAATCGACGGTACAGCGACTGCTTCTGCACACAAACCCCGGTGAACGGGCCGGTGCCGCGCTCCGCGGCGTCGCCTCCCGTTCGGTGTCCGGAGGATGAGCGGCGGCCCTGGCCCGGAGCGTGTGGGCGGGAACCCTTCTCCCTCTCGGCCACAGCCCAGCTATTTATAGCGGCTTAAAATAAAGAGACTCTCGCCTGTGAGAGCGCGGCTGGCCCGGAGCAGGATCTCGGCAGGTTTTTGTCTCCACTTCCCAAACAGTCTCGCCCTCTTCTTGCCAGTCAGTCATCTCTGTCTGTCTGGCTCTCTGTCTTCCTCCCGCTCTCTTGCTACATCTCGCTCTCCATCTCTCCCGGTCTTTCTTTCACTCTTTCGCCCACTGTTTGTCTGTCTCTGTCTCTCTCTCTCTCTCTCTCCTTATCTCTCTGTTTCTCTGCCTTTCCCTATCTCTCTCCCTCTCTCTGCTCTCCCGCCTCTACCTCTCTCTCTCTACCCGTCTCTCTATGTGTCTGTCTGTCTCTCCCTTTCTCTTATTCCCTCTCTCTATCCACCTCTGTTTTTCTCTCGTGGGGTTTAGGCATCACTGGCGCGATGTGTTGTGGATGGACTGAATCGATGTGATTTATTGCGAAGCTGGGTTTCAAAGGGCCCCAGCCTGGTTCGGACGCCAGCGTGTTTCAGGCGGGTGAATCAGCTCAGTGGGGAGTGGTTGTGTATGTGTGGGGAGGGCGGTAGGAGTGGGACGTGGAGGAGGCTCCCGACTTTCACGTCCTCTACAAGGCACCAAAGATGGTGTACAGCCGGCGAGGTATCTTTACTTTGGGCGGGGCGGTGTGTACCCCAGCGTTTGAGCAGCAAGATCCCACGGCGAGGCTGGGGTGTGGGCAGAGCAACGGCCCCGGCGGGGGTGAGGATTGCAGGGAGCGGCGCTCTCGGTTCGCCCAGTCCCGGGAAGGCCGCACCTGGCGTGGAGTCCGCGGGCAGAGGCAGCTGAAACAGCGGATCTGGTGCCGGAGGTCAGTGGGAACGCGAGAGGGTGGGTGGGGTTTAATGTGTTGGCATTGCCTCGGGGACCAGCCGATGCAGGTCTGGTCGGTGGGTGAGACGAGGAAGCAGAGTTTTTTTATCTCAGGCGGGACAATGGGAACCGGTTGGCAGATGTGACAAGAGGTGATGTCGAGACGGAGGCGGCGAGCAGACGGCTCACAGTAGGTGCTGCTGCTGCTAATTCACACCAGGTATTGGTCGCCCAGGGCACGCTCTGCGGTGGCGATGCTCCATATTCACAACATTTGTCCCCGCTCATCCATTACAACAGGAACAAAAGCAGTGAGGTTGCTGCCACGGAGGGAACCTCCCCGCTGACAGCGACCCCGACCCTGAACAAACAATGTATCTGTACAGTTAGTGACCCTCACCCTGAACGGACGGGGAGGGGCGGGTGCAGCTGGGCCCGAGGTTGTGCCCAACACTGGTGCCTGGCGCTGGACAGTGTTGTAGGTGCTGATCCAACTCCACCACCTGCCTCCGGCCACAGGCACAGGGCCCAGGCTGGCGAGCCCCAGTTGCCTGATGCCCTGTGCCCAGCACCACCAGGTCTGGGCAGGCAGCCCAACATACTGGCTCTGGGAGGGGGACATGTCTATATTTTGTATTGGATGTGTGTGGAGCTGGTGCCTTACATTCTCGGATGTCTCCCGAGGAATGTTTTATGGTGCTGAGTTGCACGGCGTAGTGTTGGTTGAGATGTGATGTTGGTGATGAATGTTCCTCTGTCGTGGTGATGAATGGTGAGGAGCCTGCTGTGTGTGTGTGTGTGTGTGTGTGTGTGTGTGTGTGTGTGTGTGTGTGTGTGTGTGTGCGTGTGCGTGTGTGTGTGTGTGTGTAATCTCTAGTCTGCCCAGCATTGGCACAGGCTGGAAAAGTGAACGAGGAGCCAGTCCTGGGGTGTTGACTCGTATCCCGGTGGGCTTGAGGTTTGGAATGACTCTCACACTTCCTGTTGTGCAGAACACTCTGTTCTTTTAGCTAAAGACTTGTTGGCAGATCAGGTCTCTGGCTGGACGAATCCACTTCACATTCCAGAGAGATTTCAGCTGTCTGTTTGCAGTCACTGGTTACACCCTCTGCTACACACGCACCACTCTTGCTCCTCTGTCGTGTTTACATCAACAATGCATCAGGATAGTGCGTGCAGAAAATCATGTTCAGATCAGCTGGTGTGTGTGTGTCAAGCCGTATGTACCAACTCCAACGCGAGTGCGGTGTTTGTCCCTGATCCTCTCCTTGCCAGATGGCGCGTCAATGGGATTGTAATCGAGTTCATGGAAACAGGCCATTCGGCTCACCGTGTTAATGCCAAGCAGTGGGCTCCTAAATGTCCCAGCACTTGACCCGTCACCTTGAATGCATGGGCGATTCAGGTGGTATCCATGTACCTAAAAGCTGTCAGTGACTCTGCTTCCAGCATTCTCTCTACCAGTCTGGAGAAGGGTCTCGTCCCGAAACGTCACCCATCCATTCTCTCCAGAGATGCTGCCTGTCCCGCTGAGTTACTCCAGCATTTTACATAGATACATAGACAATAGGTGCTGTAGGCCATTCGGCCCTTCAAGCCAGCACCGCCATTCAACGTGATCATGGCTGATCATCCACAATCGGTACCCCGTTCCTGCCTTCTCTCCATACCCCTTGATTCCTCGAGCCCTAAGAGCTCGAACTCTCTTTTAAAGCCATTCAGTGAATCGGCCTCCACAGATATTTTTGTGACTCTCTCTAGCAGTGTCTTCCAAGCACTCACCATTCTCTAAACGAAGAAGGCCCCCCTCACACCTCTTCTGAATTTTGACCCCTTACCCCAAATCTATATCCCCTAGTTTTATCTGTCTCTGACATGGGAATGTTTGCTTCTTCTTTCGTGTGGCGTGCACAGCCTAAAGTTATTGGACAACTTGTTCTATTTGATCTTCCGTTTGTGCACGTCGAGTTGATTGTATTAGTCGAAACAGGGCGGACCACGTGAAGGTTGCAATCTTCCACCCCGGAATGTTTGCTGCATTCTACCCTTTTTATACCTCTCATATTTTATATGAATCAGTCATGCCCCTCTTAACCGCCTCTGCTCTTGGGAGAACAGACCCAACCTCTCCAGGCTCCCCATGATGGAAACATTCCATCCTGGCAACATCCTGGTCAATCTCCTCTGTGCCCTCTCTGTCACTATTTCATCTTTCCTGTTGTGTGATGACTTTATAAAACATTGGTCAGATGAAATTGAACATTGGTCAGTTTTATAAAGTTGGAGCATAAACTCCCTGCTCTTGCATTAAATCCCCAACTAACGAAGGCCAGCATCCCATATGCCTTCCCAGCCATGTTATCAAACTGCACTGCCATCTTCAAGGACCTTTGCACTTGAAATTCTTCCTCTCCACGCCCTGGGACCCTGTCATCCACGGAGTCTGCCCTGGCCTCACTAGTGATCAAAATACATCACGGCAGGTTTGTGAACTTGCTGATCATCCACATCATGTATATATATTACAAACTGCAAAGGATCCCAGCACTGATCCTAATGGAAGACCACTAGTTATAAACATGCAATCGCAAGAAGAATCCTCTAACATCACCCTACATTTCCTATTGCAAACAAATCAATTCTGGATCTAAGTTGCCAACTATCCCTGGATCCTAGAGCCCTGACATTATATAACACTTAATGCCCCATCCTCATCAATACACTTTGTTACCCCCATCAGGAAATGCAATTAACTTGGCCTGACAAGATCTGGCCATGTCTGATTTCTCTGTGTTTCCATGTAATCATTAATCCTTTCCCACTGAATATTTTCCAATAAAATCCCTCCTATGATATTAGGTTTACCTTTTTCCTGTGTTCTTCTTATCAAGGAGGACCACATTTATCATCCTCTTGTAATCTGGTACCTCATGCGAGTCCAGCCAAGTTGTGAAAATCTCAGCCAGAGCCGCAGCAGTCACTTTGTTGTCTCACATAGCAGCTCAGGATGAATCTCATCCGGCCCTGGGATTTAAGCCCATTGAGGCGTTGAGCATCTCCTCTTTATTAATTCCACAAGAATTTCACCTGCACTGAATCCTTTATGAATACCATCGAAAAGTATTCATTTATGACCCTGCCTCTACCATATGGCTCCATGTACACCATTGTCACTGGTGTCCATAATGGGCCTAACTCTTTCCTTGGTTATTCTTTTATCCTCAGTATACTGATAAAGCACCTTTGAATTTACATTAATCCTGTACTTATCTGATTTTTTTGTGACCATTGTTTCGCTAAGTGTGTATTTAAGTGCCCCCCTACACCATTTTATACTGGGCTCATCTGACTAGTTCCCAACACTTGGCACGTGCTGCCATTTTCTCTCTATCTAGCCCTCAATATCCCTTGATATCCAGATTCCCGTGTACATGCCACCCCTGGCTTTCAGTCTCAGAACACATTGGCCCTGAACTCTCACTGGTTCTCCTTTTAGGTAGTGAATTTGGGGTGTGTTCCTGCAAGGCCTACATGGCTGTGCTGGTTGTTTCCACTAGGTTGCCCTCACTAGTGGGTCTGTGGGGGTATTTGAGCAGGTCTTGTCAGTCAGTTCCTTGTCCTCTGCTCACACTACCTTTTACATCCCTTGTAGGTTTATACAAAACCCTATTCATAAGCCGGTGCAGCAACACGTGTTCCCTTTAGCCTCTATCCACATTGTGCTTCTACAGGTGCATGTTCACTCTTTATGATGAGTCTGTGATGTGTTTGCAATAGATCTTGTACACACTTGAAAGATGATTATAGAGAATGCAGTCACACTAGCTGTTGGGTATGTGGTACCAGACCTGTGCACTGTGTGCTAGAAAGATTTAAAGAGATATGGGCCAAACATATGCACGTGGCACTAGCTTAGATAAGACATCTTGGTCAGCATGGGCTAGTTGGGCTGAATTGCCTGGTTCCATTACTTCTTGGAGTATATTTCATCATTTTCCAAGGGCAGATGAGTCTAGAATTGGAGGGCGCAAGTTGAAAGTGGGAGTGGAGAATTTTAAAGGAGATTCGAGTGGCAACACTTTCACAAAGATGGTGGTGGTTATCATAACGGAATCAAGGGATGTGAGGAGAAAGCAGGAATGGGGTACTGATTCTGGATGATCAGGTATGATCATATTGAATAGCAGTGCTGGCTCGAAGGACCGAATTGCCTACTCCTGCTCCTATTATCTATGTTTACATAACGCTGCCAGGGGAAGTGGCTGAGGCAGGTAGAAAAACAGCATTTAAAATACATTTGGACGTGCATGGATATGAAAGGTTTAGAGGTAAGTGGGCCAAGCGCTGCAAAACCGGACTAGCATAAACAGGCATCGCAGCCAGCATAGACGAGGTGGGCCAAAGAGCCTGTTTCTGTGCTGTACGGCTCTGTGATTCCATGCTGGTGTGAACTGACTGTGTTGGTACTGATCCCTGTTCACTAGACTGGCCTATGTGTGGTGTCCCGGTGCACACCTTGTTCACACTCCTCCTCTTTCACGATGTGTCTCTGTGTTTGCACCAGGCTCTGTCACACTTGCCGTGTGTTTGCGGCATCTGTATCCAAAGTGCTCAGGCATGACCGTACTCTGACCTTTGCCCGACGGTCATGACCCCCGTCAGCCGCTTGTTCTTTCCCCAATGGTTTACCGCTGCTGTGACAAACTTGCCAAGTGATAGGTGGGTAAGGGGTTTGATTGGCAGATGAGTCCAGTGAGGGGGGGGGGGGGGGGGGGGGGGGTGGAAATAGAGACCAAGTTTGAAAGGCGTTGTGGCAGGGCAGGGAGGGGGAGCAGTGTTGGAGGAAAAGGGTGGGATGTAGGCAATTTCTGCGGAAAGTGAGTAGGGACAGTTTTCTGGTGAGGGTGAGGGTGGATAAACAATGATGGGTGAGCTTGGAGGGGGCAGCATCTGGGAGAGATTGGGCCCAACTGGTAGCTGAGTGCTCGCAGTGAAGGGTGGGGGGTGGGCAGTGTTTTTTTCAGCGGTTGTATTTTGTGGGGGCGGGGGTCCCTGTTGGGGAAGGGAGGTCTCTCTACGGTGAAGAGGGGTCTCTCGACGGGGCGGGTGGTCTCTCGACGGGGGAGGGCCGTCTCTGGTGGACAGGGGTCTGGGTGATTTCACGTACACGAGGAGCGAGGCGGAGGGGCCGGGACCTGTCCATACGTTGCTCCGGTGGAAAGACTTGATTCACAGAACAGTAAGAGTTTAAGTGCTGTGAGATCGGGTCAGCACGTAAACTTTTACAGTTGAGAGAGGCAAGTCACACTGTCACTGAGCCGGACAACAGGCGGAGACCCGGCCCGGACACCAAACACGGCCGCTGCCCAGACAACAGGCCGAAGCCTGCACACTGACCCGACTGCAGTCCGGACACCGGGAACGATCGCAGTTCGACGGCACAGGTAGGAGATACGGTCCAGGAAAGCAGCAGCACTCGTCCCATCGCACATCCCCAGGGGCGGACAGGGTGAAGCTCCATCCACAACGTCCCCTCACATACTCCGCAACCTCCGATAATGGTGAGAACGGGGATAGAAAGAGATTTTACTTTTCGAAAGGTTATGGACATTTGTCTTGAATTACAGGCTGTGAGGTCGCAGAGCGGGGCTGCGAGAGCTGTGCGTTTGCAGAGGCTGGGATCTACAGCAAAATACAAAGTGCTGGAGCAACTCAGCGGGTCAGGCAGCAACTGTGGTAGTCACGGACAGACGACGTTTCAGTCGATACCGTTCTCCGGACGGATTGAAAGAGTCAGCCGCAGTTATGATGCCGACCGTCCCCTTCCCCCCTTCCCCGCGCACCGTTCAATCCCCGCACACAGAGCAGAGTGGACCTACACCAGGACGCGCATCCACCCGATCACCGCCGATGCTCAGAGCTGGTGCAGTCTCCTCGGTGTGGTTGGACCGCATCTGGGTTTGGTGTGACCACCTCTCCCTGTGCTGGGACCACGTCTTCGCGAGGGGAGATCACCTCTCCATGGGAGGGACCACCTCTCTTTGTGGTGAGGCCATCTCTGGGTGTGGTGGAAGGGGGTGGGGGCACCTCTCGGTTGACGGGGCCACCTCTCTTCTGTGATGGGACCATCTCTAGGTGTACTGGACCACCTCTAGGTTTGGTGAGACCATCTCTCGGAAGAAAGGTCTGAAGAAAGGTCTCGACCCTAAACGTAACCTATCCATGTTCTCCAGAGATGCTACTTGAGGAACTCTCGCACGTTGTATCCCTTTCCACCTCTCGGTATGATAGGATTGCCTCTCGTGGTCGGACTGCCCCTCGGTGTCGTGGAATCACCTCTCGGTCTGCCTCTGGGTGGGAGCGTCCCAGACCCCTGCAGGCCCGAGTTCCTGGAGGAGCCCAGGGAGGATTCCCCTGTCTTCATCCCGGCGGTGGTGGTGGCGGCGGCTGGGGTCAGCTGGCACCACAGGGGCTCTCACCCGACAGTGTGGTTGGTGGCCAGTGACGGAGGATGGGTCCACTGCACAGTTATCGGCAGTGAGATGGCGCAACCCAGGTCAGTCTCTCATCGTCTCCAGGGAGGGACTCCACGATTTTCTGGAGAATCTGTGCATCTGTGAGGGGGGGGGGGGGGGGGGGGGGGGGGGGGGGGGGGGGGGGGGGGGGGAGGGGGGGGGGGAGAGCATACTGTGGTCTGAATACATACATTGTCTGAAGGAGGGTCTCGACCCGAAATGTCAAATATTCATTTCCCCCAGAGAAGCTGTCTGACCCTCTGAGTCACTCCAGCCTTATGTGTCTATCTTCATACTATACCTGATATTGGGCGATAAGGCTGGTCAAGCCACAGGATATTCAGTGGAGGAGCATATTCCCCGGGATCATAACCCCGCATGACGGTTGTGGATGAGGACCTCAGAGGAAGTGCTAAATTGTGGGAGGATAATTACAACGGTATTAGACAGTTACTGAGAAAGTTGTTCGGAAGACTTCCATTGTAAATCCACATTTGACATGTGGGACCCTCATTAATACCAGGCGGGTGGCATTCAGGGCCAGCATGTTCCTGAGAAGATAAAAGATAGAGATAGTAAGCTTGGTTGACAAAATACGTTGTAAGTTTAGTCAAAAAGGAATGAGAAATGTATATAAGGTTTAGCAGTTGAAATCGAACAAGGCCCTTGAGGTGTATAAAGGAAGCAGGAAATAAGTAAGGTATCATGAGGGCTGGATGGAACATGACATGTGCTTGTCAAGTGGAATTAAGGAATATCTCACGGCATCTTATACATGTATTATAAGCGACAGGGTAGCTAGGGAGAGGGCAAATTCATTCAAGGACCAAGGAGATGAAATAATAC
Organism: Okamejei kenojei; assembly: GCA_035221665.1. Classification (NCBI taxonomy): domain Eukaryota; kingdom Metazoa; phylum Chordata; class Chondrichthyes; order Rajiformes; family Rajidae; genus Okamejei; species Okamejei kenojei. The sequence goes on from CM069156.1 coordinate 24,048,311, forward strand.
AGTTAATGACAGGACCCTCGGAAGCAGGGGGATGTACAGGGGGATCTTGGGGTCCGCGAATGTGGAAACACAGTTGGCCGGGGTACAGAATGTATACAGCATGCTTGCCTTCATCGGTTGGGTCATTAAGTTGAAATGTTAGCAAATCATTTCGCATAATGTTGTTGAATTGTTGAAAACAATTTTGAATAGGTCACGTTTGGAGTGTCGTGTGCAGTTCTGCTTGCTCTATTACAGAAAGGATGTGAAGGCTTTGGAAAAGGCGCAGCCGAAGTTCGCCAGGATGTTATCTGTATTAGAGGGTATTCGCTATAATGGGAGGTTGGACAAACACGGATTGTTTCCTCTGGAGCGTTGGAGCTTGAGGGGAGAGCTGGTAGAAGTTTATAAAATTATCAGGGCATCACAAACATTCACAACCTTTCTCCCTTTCTGACTAAAACTTGAAAAGCTAGAATCCAAAGATGGACACAAAACGCTGGAGTAACTCAGCAAGACAGGCAGCATCTCTGGAGGGAAGGAATGGGTGACGTTTCTTCAGACTGAGAAGGGTCTCGACCCGAAACATCACCCATTCCTTCCCTCCAGAGACGATGCCTGTCTCGCTGAGTTACTCCAGTTTTGGGTGTCCATCTTCGGTTTAAACCAGCATCTGCAATTCCTTCCTGCACAAAAGCTAGAGGCCATTGCTTTAGGGTGAGAGAGATAGATTAAAAATATGTGGGGCAACATGTGGGGTTTTTACACACAGACGGAGTGGTGGGTGCCTGGAATGCGCTGCCATTGGAGGCCGGTGTGTAAGTGATGTTTAAGAAGCAATTAGACGGACAATTACACAAGGGAAAGAGGAATATAATAGAAAAGTTGGAAGATTGTCTTAGATTAGATTGTTATCGTGTTCGGTATAGACATTGTGGGCCAAAGGGCCTGTCCCTGTGAAATACTGTTCAACGTTCTATGTTCCATCCATCCCCATCCCCCTTTTCTTTTCCCATCCATCCAAACCTTCTCTCCCCTCCCCTGCACTCGTCCCTTCTCCTCTCCCACTCCATCAATCTGTCCCCGTCCATTTGTCCTTCCTCTCCTCTCCCCCCCCATCAAGCCCCTCTCCTGCATAAACCTTATCTCCTCTCCCCCCCCTCCCAACCAATCTACCTCTCCCCTCCCCTCCTTCATCCATCGCTCCTACCATTCCACTTTCATATCCCCCCCTCCCCCCCCCCCCACTTCATCCACCTACTCTCCCCAGGAATGGAGGGTGTGTTCCCGTGGCCAGGCCCGGTGGGGTCGGGACGGACTCCCTGGCTCAGCGACCATGGCTGTAGACTGTTACCACCCCGGACTCACAGTAACGATCTAAAGCCACGGTCTCCGTGGGCAGGGCTGCTCAAGTCTCCCACTGCCTGGCCCAGGGCGGGTCACCTGAACCGCACAGTGACTGCGCTTCCCACATCACTATATCACCAACCGAACCTCTCACCCCATACACATCCCCTCCAAACCAGGTAAGGGGTGTGGGAATGGGCGATGAACAGGGAAGGGGTGAATGATGAGATGATGCAGGTTGAGGGGAGGAATTGAGTGGAGGGAGACATTGAGGGATGGTGTGTGGGTGCGGTGTGGGCAGGGGTAGGTTGGGGAAGACAGGATGAGGGAGAGGGCGGTTGAGAATAAGACTGGCTATGTGAGAGTGTGATGGGGTGAGAATGGTGAGGGGTTGGGTAGATGGGCCGGGATAAGGGTGAGGGAGAGAGGTGGTGAGCTTGGGAGTGGCTATGTGAGTGTGGGATGGGGTGTGGGATGTGTGAGAGCGGGGGTCGGTGCACGGGGGTGGGGATGAGGGAGCAGGTGGGTGTGGGTGCGGGACGCGAGGAAGGACGGGTGGGGAGGTGAGAGTGGGATGGCGTGGGATGATGAGGGTGTGTGTATTGTGTGGACGCGGTGGGAGGAAGAGGGATGGAAAAGGACAGGTTGAGGATGAGGGTTGGGTGAGGGAGCAGAGTGGGTGGGTGGGTGGGGGACGCGAGGAGGGGACGGTGGTGGGGAGGTTGAGAGTGGGGTGGCGTGGGGATGATGAGAATCAGGAGTGTGTATGTGTGGACGCGGTGGGAGGGTGGGGGAGGGTGGGCGGACAGGGTGAGGATGAGGGTTGGTGAGGGAGAGGGTGGGTGGGGGGGAGTGGTGGGGGTGGGGAGGTGAGAGTGGGATGGCGTGGGTGCTGATGCTTCCCATAGCACTGAGCGATGGACAGAACGGCGCATCCAAACAACATGGCGTACCCATGGCAACACCCGGGGTAACCACGGCAACAGTACACGGTAACCAAGGTAGCGCCGCATCCCTTCCCCGCATCCCTAACGTCGGCGGCCCCGGAGCCGCGGTGTTGTGGGTGGAGGCGGTCGGGGCCGTGTCTGTGACTCCGGGTCACTGGGGGACGGGACACACACACACACACACACACACACACACACACACACACACACACACACACACACACACACACACACACACACAACACACACAATACACACACACCACACACACACACACACACACACACACACACACACACACACACACACACACACACACACACACACACACACACACACACACACACACACACACAGCCTCACTAGGGGACTGCGACGTGTATTGCAATAACCCGAGTGCGTCAGACACTACTACGCCGGGAGGGCGGGGAGCAAAGATGGTGTTAAAACAGCCATGCAGGTTGCTGCGGGTCAGGGCATCCAGGTTTCACGGCCGCAGGGTCCTCGGTCCGAACTACACAGCCGGAGACACCGTGGAGTGAGGCCGGGGAAACCGGGTCCATCTGCGATTCAGCAAGACTCCACCACACAGAAGCTCGATCGCTCTACAATCAGCGCTCTTTTCATCTCACCGCTCTATAACCGACTCATCTCAAATGCCCCAAATCTCAGTGTGTGTGTGTGACCCGTTCCCCAGTGAGGGCCAGTGTGTGTGACCTGTTCCCCAGTGAGGGCCAGTGTGTGTGTGACCCGTCCCCCAGTGAGGGCCAGTGTGTGTGTGACCCGTCCCCAGTTGAGGGCCCCAGTGTAGTGTGTGACACTGTTCCCAGTGAGGGCCAGTGTGTGTGTGACCCGTTCCCCAGTGAGGGCCAGTGTGTGTGTGACCTGTTCCCCAGTGAGGGCCAGTGTGTGTGTGACCCGTTCCCCAGTGAGGGCCAGTGTGTGTGTGACCTGGGCCATGTGTGTGTTTAGACCCCGTCCCCTCATGAGGGCCAGTAGTGTGTGTGACAGTTCTATTGGTGATGGAGCGGCCAGTGCTGAGTGTGGACCCGTCCCCATGGAGGGGCTCAGTGTGTCCCCAGTAACCCCGTGGAGGGCCAGTGTGTGTGAGACTCTGTTCCCAGTGATTACCTACCGGCTGTGGGTGTGGTTGACTGCTCTCGGCGTAACCGCTCCGCTCCTCCATCTCCCTGGCCCGCTGAGGCGGGGGTAGAACGGCCCGGGAGCTGTATGCGGGTCTTGGTGATGCCGGGTCGAGTCGTCCCACCCCCGTTGCATTCAGCTGCCGGTCTAGCCGCCCACGTGTGGGGATGGGGGCAGTAGACCGAGGGGGTGTTTGACTGCTCCCGGCGCCGCTCCGCTCAATGCTCTGCAGGGACGGTGTGCCCACGGCGGCTCTTCCTGCGGCTTGTGTCAGGCTCCAGTAGCCATGACTGTAGACTGTTACCCGGTAGCGCACAGTAATCAGTCCACAGCCAAGGTCCCGGCGGCTGACGCGCTCCCTCTGACGCAGGCGGGGGCGGGGGTGAACCGCTCGCACATCCGCGGCCTGACGCAGCGACTCTCGGCCAACCGGCGCCTCTCTACCTCCGTCACTCCCCGCTTAACCCCTCGCTTCCCACCGCCCTGCCCGCCCGCCCGCCCGCCCGGACTCCGCATTAACCCTGTAACCACCGCAGCTCACATTCCCCACCCGGACAGCGCGAAACACCGCCGGGGACCGGGGCAGCGCCGTACAACAGGGCCCCGGGGATAGCACACGGTGTGGGTGTCCTCACTGTCCGGGGCGGGAGGACAGGTTGCAGGGACGGGGTGTCCCGTGGGAAGGGGGTTGCGTTACCTGGGACTGTATTTCCACAGCCCAGGAGAGTGTGAGGAGGCTCGCTGAAAGGTCAGCGTGGTTTCAGGGTCCTCGGGCTATCGCGGGGAGGTCGTGCCCCCTCGTACCCGAGTAATCGCCGAGCATCGTAATGGCTATCTAGTTTGGGCCGTCTCCACATCCCCCTCCCACCCGCCCCCGCAGTCACAGCTCTCCATTCAACCACTCGGCCCGTCTCTGCGAACTCTGGACTACGTGGACCTTCGCAGCCCACATGTACTCCCGGAGACAACGGCGCCGTTGGAATAGTTGAAACCGGAGTGGAGTTACAGCCCGGCACGGGTACGGGCGGGTGGGTGTGTCGGCGAGATGGAGGCTTAGCCTGTCACACTGTCCCGCGACAAGTGCCGACAATGTGGGAACACGCGGCTACCCGACCCAAACCCTGGACAGTGAAGACCAGATACCGCAGAATGTGCCCGGGAGACACTCGCGTGGTTCATCCCCACTCAGTCTCGCTCAGCCCCAACCACACCAGAGCAATCCCAACTCATCCCAACCCAACCCAAACTAAACTAAACCATGCCATTCCCCAACCCCATCCACACTTGGCCATCCCAACCCAAGGCACTGCCGACACAATCCGAATTCCACGTCTCAACCCAGACACATCCGGCTTGAACCCAGGCTCTAGATCCGTGCCCACTCGCTGACATCTCAGCCCAGTTCAAATCATCCCAACTCAGAGCGAATCCCACCTCAGTCCTCGCTCCACCTCGGGCACAGCTATTGGGATCGGTCTGTCCGTCCGGATGGTGCCCGCCGCGGTGCCCACGTGTTGATGCCGAGACTCCAGCTCGGTTTTTATTTGGGGGGGGGGGGGGGGGGGGGGGAGATGCGGAGAACGAGCCGCAGTCTTACCGTAGTCCGCCGAGCAGCAACGCCGCTTACATCCGAAGGGAACACGAAGCAGACGGGATGAGTGGAAAGGCGGCGCGGCGCATCGGTGGGTCGGGTCGGGTCGGTCCGGTGTGGCTGGTGGTTACACAGGCGGCTGAGCTGCTGCCGCGGCTGCTTTTATACGGAGAGGTGAGAGTGAGATCCCCGGCGAGCGAATCCCGAGCACCGACACACTGCGCACGCTCTACGTCAGGACCGCACTCCGCAATGCTCGCGGGTTATTAATAAACAGGCTGCGCTGGGTGGGAGAGCGGCTCGGAGCGGCGGCCGGGACCCGCACCCGCCCCACTCAGCACCACTGAGCCCGACACAATCGCACCGAACGTCTTCGAGCTCATACCACTCTTCACCTCGCTTCTCTCGACTCGGGCGGCAGGAGAGGGTGGGCTGAGGTGACCCGGGCCTATCGCAGTACCAGTGGCGTGTGATGGAAGATGGGTTTCGTGGGGGATGCGGGAGGGGACAGGGTTAATAAAGCAGAATTCTCGGGGCGCGGGCAGATGAAAATGGTGGGTGTTTGGAGGTGGGTAGGGTGGGGGGGGGGGGGGGGAGGGACGATGAGTGTGACAGGAACATAAACCGTGGCCGCCAGCGTGGGTCGGACGGACGGGGAGCTGGATAGTGACAGTGGAGTTTGGGGGATGCCCGGTAAGAGACGGCGCCAGATGCCGTCGCGGGTTGTTCCACCAGTGAGATATCCACCGAGACTGACACAGCGTACACGAGGGGAGACTCCGTGCCCCCAGAGGGAGCGATCTAAGCGCTGACGCTGTCGACAGCACAGATACCCAGCGTGCGTGGCACATCTAACTAGTGCATGACACTGACACCACACACAGGGCAAGACTGGCGCACGTATCCATTGTGGGAATGCAGGTGTGAGAATGATTGCAGTGCACACTGTGAGAGTCGTCCCAGTGCATACTGTAGAGAGAGACGGGGTGAAGTAATGGAGTGAAAGGATGGGGAGAAGGGGAAGGGAGAGAGATATGTGAATTGGTGTGGGACGCCCTCAAGGGTGATGCGAAATCAAGCAAACAGCCCCTCGAACCCATTGGATTGCTTTTTGCATCGACCTCATCAAACTTTGATTATTCCAAAAGCCCAAATGAACCTGTTTCCACGGCCCTTCCCGATCACTGCGCCTAGCCCCCCACCCCCCCCCCCCCCCCCCTTCTTTCGGGTCCTCATGCGGGACTTCGGTTCGGACACAGAGTGGAATCCTCCACTGTACCATACACCGGTCCTGAGGTCAGAAAATGACAGACGCTATCTCTACACCATTACATCACTCAATCCAGGATCGAAGCAGAATGTAGCCCTCTCTATAATCTCCCAATAACCAACTACAGAGGTACAGGTGGTAATTCTCCTCCCTACTGGCCCTGTCGCGTCCATAGAGCAGCGACGAGCTGCTGCAGTCGGTGTGTTACAGGTTGAGTGAGAGAAGCAACATAGGTCTGTTTATCAAACAGGTATTGCTGGTGGATGAAGGGGAAAGCGACGAAATGTACTCGGGAAGGAAAAGAAGAACACATTTTTTTGCTTGAAAGGATTGGTGTTGATTATAAGGATGGTGTCAGGAGAGAGATGAGATCGCGGTGGAGGGTTATGGGATGGGTGTTGCGAGTACCACAGGTGTTTCGGCCTCCCAACTATCTCTTGGGCCCAGGTCCACGGAGAGACTGCAGAATGACACGGGCAGTAGTCAGTGGGGACCAGGGATGGACACCTCCTCCCGATGATGTGCGTACCACCTAATGTATATCCCGAATCGTCACCTCGGGTGGAGTTGAGTTCACTGAATCGCTCTCCTGTCTTGACTACATTGGCGTTCACCTGTGGTCTCCTCTGAATTGGCGAGTCTAAAGTCAGATCTGGTGCTAAATTTACGGAGTCCCGTTAAATCAAATCTCCGCCTCACGCCACCGACCTCAGTCTGTAAACCTCCCGCACTGATACAACGAGGTGTAACCCCCTGTGGTGGTGGAAACAACACCTCTATACCGCCTTGCAAACAAACGTTGATCCTTGAGGACTCGGCAATTTTAGGGAAACTTCATGGAATCTCTTTTTATTATTTGACAGCATCCGCTCTGCGGTGGTCATCCATCTGTGATCAAGTCAGTCTCCAGGCTGACTTGCCGATTTTGCTGGGCATTCCCAACAATTTTATGACTTTACTTCACCACTTTCTGAAGTTAGATAGGGAGGAAACAATAACAATGTTATCAGTTGATTTATTTCTAGTCTAACCTTAATTTATAGAGACGTAGGTGACGGAGCTGTACAGCATGGAAACAGGACATTCGGCAATTGTCCAATGTCGCCCAAGTTGGCATTCTTACCCACTTGTCTTGATCTGGACGGAGCTCTAAGCTTCATACACACAATTAAAGCTTAATATCTAATATCTTATATTTATAAATTATATCTAGAATTTATATTCTTTCTTATCCTTTCTAGTTTTATACAATATATACATTAGACTATAAAATTCACTTGGACACACACCAACACACACGCGCGCGCGCGCACACGCGCACAACACTAACCAAAATACACACACGCAAACACACGCACACACAAACACAACAACGCGGCGGCGGGCAAAAAACACGGGGACAACGACCACACACAAAACAAACCACCGCGGCACACAAACAACACAAGACACACAATACGAAACCAAAACAACAAAACAACAGCACAACACAGGCGCAACAAAACACCACGACACGCGAGCATACACACACACGCACACAAAAACACACACACGCACACACCACACACACGACACCACGACAACAAAAAACACACACGCACACACAACACAACCACCAACACAACACGCACACACGCGCAACGCGCGCATACACAACACGCACAACAAACACAACACCCCCACACGCAACACACACCACAAACACACACAAACACACACGAACGGGATCCACAACCATACCCCAAAACAACACAGCACCAATACAACCACACTCACACACAAACACAACACACACGCACACCAATACACACACCATCACACCACACCCCCAAACACACCAATAACACATAACACAACCACACAGCACACCACACACACACCACAAACCTCCACCTCCCCCCACTCTCAAACAATACAATATACATAAACAATTATAATAAACCTCAACAAATAAAAAATACCCTACACAACTCACAATTACACCAATCATCCACCCACCCACCTCACAACAAAACCCCACAAAAACACATTATCCCCACCAAACCCCACCCCCCCACCCCCACACTCCACCACCCACACAACACAACAACCCCAAAACCACAACCCCCACCCCAACCACCCACACCATCCACCCCCAACCAACCCCAAAAAACAAAACACCCAACCCCCACCACCCCCACACACACCACCCAACCCAACCCACCCCCCCACCCCCCCACAACAAAACCACCCCCCCCACACCAAACACCAACCCACAACACACCCAAAACACACAACCACACCACGCACCAACCACCACCCAAACCAAACCAACCCCCCACCCAAAACCACCAAAACCTACACACACCAACAACACCATCCAAACCACACAAAA